>QJNS01000703.1:0-197253 GCA_004154925.1 Monosporascus cannonballus | reverse complement strand
GGGGAGGCGGGTTAGTTAGTTAGTGCATGGCGAGAGAGGATAGCAACTCGTAGGAACATGTATGTATGCATGTATGTATGTAAGGGAAAACCTACTCCGCGGGTCGGCGTCGCCTATCCACATCTTCTCGAACCAGTCCATGTAGTCGTCCAGCTTCGTCTTGTCCATCGTCAGCGCGTCGTTGGGGTCAACCTTGTACTCTTCTCCCGGTCTAAGATGCGTCGGCGCCTGCCGCGACCTGTCCTCGATGTTCTCCCGCCACACGGCCCAGTCGAGCCTCAGGCGTCTGGGATCGTGCTCACCCCTCGGCGCCCGCTCGGTGCCGTCGGGCGAGTAGAGGAGCTTCGCGGCGACCACGACCAGTGCGGCGAGCAGGATCTCCGGGTTGCTCATGGACTGGATCCTCCGCCCCCCATGCGGATACGAGAAATCCGCGTCCAGGATCTCGGCGAGGCATTTCGCCGCAGTGTATGTCTCGACTAAGTAGTAGTACAATTAGCGCTGAATACAAAACTCCCTACGTAGCTTCATGTGAGATCTTACCCGGAAGGAGTAGGTGCTTGATGTACTGGACGAGAATAGGTACGTAGTTGAGCGGCGGAAATCTGAGATCGAAATTGGCGTGGAACGAAATGACGAGTTGCTGCACCGTGGCCTGCAGGTGCCCCGGCCGGATGTGGTCCTGGACCTGCAGGGCGCGGTGATACTCCGCCGGAAGACGGTCCCGCACATTCTTCGGAACGGTGTTGATCTACAACACACGCACACACGCACACAAAACAGTCAGCAGGTTCCTTCTACCCGGTTCAACGTTCATCGGAGAGAGGTCTCGTACCGCGGCGAGAAATTCGATATCACCCCTCTGCGCCCACCAGTGGAAATCCGCCGTCGTGACCGGCAGCCGCCGTACCAGGCAGCCGAGGTAGCACAGCGCCAGCGCGTCGATCAGCTTCGGCAGCTTCCACCTGCGGCGGGCGTCCGACTCCCAGGTCCTCGCGGTCGCGGTCGAGGCTTCGGATCCGACGGTATCGATGTCGGTCTCGCCCCCCGTACCGCCGTCGCCCCCCTCCATATCGCTCGCGCCGCTGCTCCTCTCCCCCTCGACTCTCAGGGGCAGGTTCCTAACGCGCAGGACCCAGAGGCTCCGCACGGTATCCTCGAGCTCGGGCGGGAGGCCCAGGGCCCCGTCACCATCGCCGACGAGAGCGCTCACGAGCCGCCTCAGCACGAGCTGCAACACCTCGAGGTAGAGCTCGCGACCGGGCTGGCCGCGGAGCTTGACGGCGGCGCGGGCGCGCCTCTCCCTCTTGCGGCGGGTGACGCGCCCCTGGGTGCCGAAGGCGTCCTCGTCCTCCTCGTGGGCCGCGAAGCCCTCAAGCCGGTGGCCATTGCGGCAATACCGCAGCGCGTTCTCGGCGTACCACTGGCGCGCGCCGCACTCGTCGCAGCGCTCGCCGTCGCGGAATTTGTGGTACTTGGTCGGTGCCATGAATTGGTTCTTTTATCCTTTCCCTTCTGTCTTTGCTTTCCGTTTTTCTTGTTCCCCGTCCGGCCCGTCCGTCCGTCCGTCCGACTAGGAAGTCCGGCTTAGTTCGGAATGATATTCCCCGAAAGGGGCACGGCCGGAGCAAGCTTTGCGGCTGAGCGCGGCTCCGGCTAGGTCATGGATTCATGTGACGACGGACGGCTAAACCCTCAACTCATTAGTCGAGTATCCGGGAGGTGAATAAAACGTTGTATGTCGTGCACCCCGTTGGCCGACTAGACGGAATTGACGAAAAAGAATATCTCTGATCCCGGCCGGATACCCAGGTGGTTATACGCCTTATCGGTACCTACTCTGGTACTCGATGGTGTATCCCAGGATTTGAAATACGCTTAATAAGTTACGTTATACAAAAGCGTGACATCGTCGAGAAATCGTGCAAGTTCCTCAACTCTTTCGAGCCTACGAGAGCCCTTAGTTTCGTCCGAACTTGTCCAACAACTACTGTCATGTAATCCTTGAAACAGCACGTCTATGCACCCATAAGCTACTTGGATACCTAGAATCGTCATCTGAACTAGCCAGCCACTTTTTAACGTGCATCTACAGGGCCCCGGGTTCGAGGCTAATCCATATCCCGCAAACACATCACAGCAATACGAAACGGACCGAATTCATTGTAGATTCTATCAGACGAATCTCCCTATCGCCGCTGCAGATAAGTTGCCCCGATTTCTCGATTTCTCTGCAATGCACATCGTTTCATAACATGTAATACGTGAGAAAAGACGACACTCTAAGGATACGGGGGGTCCGTGAGTATGTCATAATCAGTTCAATATACCCAGCAGCATAACCAGTGTGTCCAGATAGAATCCTTCCACGCAGCGACCATAGAAGCGGCCCAAAGCTAGAGATATCCGAGGTCTCCATCAGCACGAGATACCGCTTCCTCAACTGAAAATACATGTTGGTAGAGAGATGAGTTTAACTGGCAGAGCTCATCTGCTCAGGCCGCTCGCATGAGTTTCCGACCGGAGACAAGCTTAAGACTGGCGGGGTGCCTCCTTGGCTTCAACAGCAGCCTCCTCACCCATGGCAGTGAGAATGACAACGTCTGAAGGTAAACTCGTTAGCGCGGCCGTGACGGTTGTATATGCTCTCTTGGGCCCTACTCACTGGTGTCCTTCTCCTCGACCTTGAAAAGACGGTTGATCTTCTCACCAACTTCACCCTCGGGCATTTTGACGTCGTCCTTGGTGTCACCGTCATCGTCCATGAGGGAAAGGAAACCGTCGTCAGAGATGTCAAGCTGGGAAAATACGAGGTCAGCCAGTCCCTAGCCAAGGGAGGAGAGAGTGGTCAAAGATTTGTGTGCTAGAACTTACAAGCTGGTACTCGCGGCGAGAAACGTTGGGGACGTCCATGTTGTGGGTGGAGGGGCAGAGATCTTCGAGCTTCTTGCCGGTGAAGATATCGAGGGCAACCAGGTGGACCTTGGCGTGACCGTGCTTGCCAGTCTTGGAGGTAGACATGTCGACGATCTTGCAGGGGCGGTTCTTGATGACTACGAAACCGTTCTTTCGCAGGGCAGAGCACTGCATGGGGTAAGTGGCCGACGCACCGGCATCGGCCGATTCGAAGGTGTGCTCATGCTATATCGGGAAACCATGTCAGCAAGGAAAAAAAAAATAAAAATAAAAAATACAATATTCAACGACTGCTGCTAAGTGGAAGAAATTGACAGGGCGAGGAAAGCGGGTGGGTGCGCTCGCGGAAATGTAACAGAAACGCAGGTAGATTGACTCTGTAACGAATAGCTGCTGGCTCTCTGTTCGCTCAAATCCATCCCGAGCGCAGGCAGGGTTCGATGGGAAAATGTGCTTGTAATGATGTTATAGCAGAGTGTCTGTGCTATTTCGCGGGGCCTTCGTTGGCAATGACAGAATGCGATGCGGGGTGATTTTCACAAGCCATGTCCGCGTTGTCTCCCTGAGCCAGAGCAATCCAAGTAATAAGAACAGGGTTTTGTGTACTAACCTGGGCGTCGTCAGCCATGGTGATGGATCAAGCGAAGTAAAGATTCTTTTGATAAAAAGAAAGGAAGGAAAAGAGAATGCGACGGCGATGACCAGCAGCGGAAGATGTCCAACACCAAAATGCAGTGGAGTTGGGGGGAGAGGGTGGAGGGGGGGAAAAGAATGGTAGAAATAGTCTGGAGAAAAAAAAAAGATCTACCAGTGAGTTTATTGGCACCAGGGGACTTTCCACGAGGGAGTGTGTGAATCTAATCGAGGAGGGGAGGAGGAAAAACCACAACATAGGGAGGTAATCTAAAATCTGCGACCCCACATTAGCCATCGGGCTGCGGGCATTGGAACTCGACTCCTGAGGCAGCACCTCCTTCCCACTACCTACCTACCTACACGTACATATCTAGAGACAACTATTGGGTTTGTAGATCAAGTAGGTACTCGTGGATTCACCTTAATAACTGGGCTATACTCGTATCTTCTAGGTTACCTATAATAGGCTTCAGGTACCTGCCTACTGACATGTCTTAGCTCTAGTGAAGGCGGGCGGGCTTCTCTGGTTGTGGACCAACTTCCAAAGGAAACATCCCACATTGTGAAGGCGAGAGAGAAGTTAATTCAGATCCACACGGTGCCTCATTGGTCCAAGGAGCTCTGTTATCAGACCCGAGGTCCTGTTGCTCTTCACCACGTTCTACCTGCTTACATGTAGGTGTGTACGCACTACCTACCTTAGGTATGTATGTAGCTCTAGCACTTTCTTGCAGTCTCATTTAGGGGCATGTTGCATGGAACCGGACACATGTAGGCGGCGATGGAAGCTGCCCAGAAGAAATTGATTGGGGCCTACGAGTATCAGGTTGATTCCGACCTTCGCCTCTCTTCCTATGAAATCTGGCGGGTACTGAGCCTATTTTATTACTTGGCCAATTCTATAACAGGTGCTTATTAGTTTGATTTACCTCTGTGCTATTCTATTATTTTGGGCTGTGCTCGGTTTGCTTCGATAAAGCTCCCAAGCAGCTACTTCCGACTTGCTTTGGGTGATTTCACGGTTGATTTGGCCCTTTGGATTTCGACGGTGAAATATTTCAAAATCTTGTCTGATCTCTTATTTACCAAGGATATCGATCCCTTCCCATCGCATCAGTTTAAGTGTAAGACATCTCTTTCCCTCGTCCTGTCTTGCCTCTATGCGGCTCCTACACACATACAGGTAAGCTGCTAGACTGCAACGTTAAAATGGGTCGGAGGGGTAAAGATACTGTTAATTAGGTATGCAAGTAGAGGGGTTCAACCGTTCTGATATCCACTGCGATAGATTTCGGCTCCTCGAGCAACCCCGTTAAATACCTAGTAGGTATATACCGTTAAGAGTACATGTACCTCCAGCAGAGCCAGATCTTTGTACGTACCACAACCAATCATCCTCCTCTTGAGCCGCGAATAAAGAGGCTGTAATACTGCCTCGTCGTCGTACACTGTTGTCTTTGCGCACCTGCCACGCATCGTATCCTTCTAATCTAGCTCTTTTGGTGAACGCCCTGACAATCAACCCCGATTACTCGACACGGTAGTTGAAGGCGCAATTGGCTCCCTCCCTTGAGTTCGGCGGTAGAGCCATGACCGCCATAGATTACTGATCCCAACCAATCATGTGGTCCGGCCGACTCGCCGTGCAGTCGTCAACCTCTCCCGCTCCGTCCCAGCCGGGTAGTCGTCGTTCGTATTCCCCTGCACCTCGAAGAACCGGAACCGGCCTGGGACCCTATATCACGTCGCAGCGTCCAGGTCTATCGCCGAGATCATCCTCGCTCTCCATAGCATCTAACGACTCCTCCGCTTCTTCCCTTCTTGCCTCTTCTCGGAGGCCCAATGGCTCGGCCTTAAAGCAATCTACTACGGCCTATGCAGGCCCGGATCCCGTGGAGGTCCTAAACCAGCTGCTGGGAAATGGCGCGGAAGATTATGTCTCGGCGGAGAATCCCTCCACTTCCATAACGGATAGCGACCTGGAGCTTGAGTTTGATTTTGGGGGCATGTCTCTCCGCGAATTAGCCCTGTCGGAGGATCCGGTGACGGAAGGCTCATATGTACATAGGTCGCAGACAGTTGAAGAATGTATGTTTACCTCACCTCCTAGTCCGGTTGACGCTCTTCTCATTCCCACTGCCCAGACGAACGAGAGAAGGCCAGATTCGAAGACTTGCACCGATCGATACGGGCTTGCGACGAGGTACTTAGTTCCGTTGAGACCAACCTGACCAGCTTTCGAAATGACTTGGCCGCCGTCTCTGCCGACATCGAGAGCTTACAAGCGCGATCAACGGCCTTAAACATACGGCTGGAAAACAGGAAAGCCGTGGAGAAGGGCTTGGGTCCGGTGGTCGAAGAGATCAGCGTGTCACCTGCGGTGGTATCCAAGATCGCGGATGGGCATATCGATGAATCCTGGGTTAAAGCCCTGGCCGAGGTCGATAAGAGGGCAGCCGCATATAAAAAGAGCTCCTCGAGCACGGAACGCGGCAAGTGTTTACAAGACCTTGGACCCCTATTAGAGAAGTTGGTTCAGAAGGCTATCGAAAGGATAAGGGATTTCCTCGTCGCACAAATCAAAGCTCTACGGTCACCACATATAAATGCCCAGATTATACAACAACAGAACTTTCTCAAGTTCAAAGATCTATTCTCCTTCCTACATAAGCACCATGAGACCCTGGCCAATGAGATATGTTTGGCCTACATGAACACGATGCGGTGGTATTATCACAACCAGTTCAGCCGCTACGAGAGCGCCCTCAGGAAGGTCAAGCTTCACATATTGGATAAGGCGGATGTCTTGGGAAACGAGGACACTTCGCGCAAAGCCTCCGTCCTATCCGGCTCCAAGATATCTGGACCCCCTCACGACGCCTTCAACCTCGGCCGCCGCATCGAACTCCTGCGCACCAACAACCAGACGGCGCTCCCCTCCTACCTCGCCGAGGAGGACCAGTCGACGCACTACCTCGAGGTGCCGTTCCGCAACTTCAACCTGGCGCTCATCGACAACGCGACGGCCGAGTACACGTTCCTGGCGTCCTTCTTCGCGCCGGCCCTGGGCTACTCGACCATCTCGCGCCACTTCGCGTACATCTTCGACCCGACGTTCCAGCTGGGGCAGGCTCTCACCAGGGCGCTCGTCGCCGACACGTACGACGCGCTCGGCGTCCTGCTCGCCGTGCGCCTCAACCAGCGCTCGCAGTTCGAGCTGCAGCGCCGCAAGGTGCCCGCGGCCGACGGCTACGTCAACGCCACGGCCATGCTGCTGTGGCCGCGCCTGCAGCTCATCATGAGCGCGCACTGCGACTCGGTGCGCGCGCTGACGCAGTCGCTGCCCGCAGGGCCCGGTAGCGGTAGTAGCAGCAGTAATAAAAACCTCTCGGCCGCGCCCCACGTCGTCACGCAGCGCTTCGGGCAGCTCGTGCAGGGGATCCTCGCCCTCAGCGGCGCCGACGTCAGCGGCGGCGGGGACGTCGACGAGCCCGTCGCCGCGAGCCTGCGCCGCCTGCGCGGCGAGCTCGAGGCCTTCCTCACGCGCTACAGCGCGGCCTTCGGCCCCGGCCCTGACGGCGGCCGCAAGCGCGAGCGCTTCCTCTACAACAACTACAGCCTCGTCCTCACCATCATCGGCGACACCCCCTCCGCCGGGGGCGGCAACAAGCTCGCTGCCGAGGAGCAGGAGCACTTCGAGGGCCTCAAGAGGGCCTTCCAGGAAGCGTCTTAGGGAGAGTGCATGAGAGAGAGGTCATCGTCGGTCGCTAGGCGGGTGGGTGATTGGGATTGAGGACTAGCGCGGAGTTTTTGAACCTTCTATTCTTTTTTTAAACGTCTAGATAGATATGGTAAAGAATGGGCGACGAATGGGAGAACACTTTTAAGATTCACTGCGATGGAGTGCCTACGGATTCCTCTTGAAATAGGACAGGTGATATCTACCAGAAGGATGCGTATGTGATGCTCTAGACCAAGCCTACAGCTCGTCGCAGTCAAACGGCCTCGCCAGGTTTGCCAGACATAAGGAGGCATGGGAAAGGGGCTGTGAGCCATTACTAGCACGCGCACGAGCAGTTACATACTGTTCTTCTCGGGAGCTTATATAAAAAGAAAATAGGAAATAGCTGTAGTCGATGGATCCAGAAGTGTATTGTTCTAAACTGCTTTAGAATTTGATGTCTGTCTATGATGGCTAAAACTACACCTGCAAATCAACAAAACACGTATTCCACAGCGATGCACGCTTTCTCATCCGCAGTGCCACCTTCGAGCCGAATATAAGATGCTCGCTGTTGTTACAGGAGAAACGATTCACCGAGGTAGTAAAACTCCACCTCAACTCCTAAAAACCCTATTCCGCCTCAGAACTATTAAACGCCAGCCGTACCAGCCCTTAATGGTGCGGCAGCCACCTCGAAACCGAGAAGCATTCACAGGTAGCCGCCCTAGTGCTGCAGTAGCGCGCCAAACCCGCCTCCCCTCCGCACGTACAGCGCGGCGGCAACGCCGACCAGCACCGTGAGCACGGCCACGCGGTTCGGCCAAGTATCGTACTTCCGCAGAGCATCGCAGCGATCGACCCACCGGAGCTCCCTGAGCTGGGCATCGAAGAAGCGGCGGCCGTCGTCAAGTGACTGGCGGGCGCAGGCGCCGACGTCGCGGGCGGTCTTGAGGACGCTGGCGCCAGAGATGTGGCGCCAGGCGCGCAGGGACTCCGGGGGGTGGGCCTCGGCGAGGCGGGCGGCGCCCTCGACGACGGCGTCGAGGCCGTCGAGGGCGACGGTCTGGTCCTGGGGCAGCTTGGAGAGGGCGAAGTGCAGCATGTCGGGCTCGTCGTGGGCGAGGAGGTCGGCGCGGCGGAGCAGGGCCATCTGCGCGAAGACGTAGAGCGGGAAGGCGGGCTCGCGTGCGAGCAGGGCGTCGAAGAGGCGCGAGATGTGGCCGAGCCGCTGCACGTTGTGCGCGAACATGGTCAGCGTATCCGAGAGCGCGAAGTACGGCTCCGTGCGCGACAGGTGCGCACACAGCTCCCGGTCCGCCGCCCCCAGGATATCGGGGATCAGCCGCAACTGCGCCACCGCCGGCCGCAGGTTCGGCAGCATGAAGTCGCGGATGCGCAGGCTCGAGAGCCGCGCCACGGCCGCCGCGCGCAGCGGCGCCGGCAGCACCAGCAGGAACACCTGGCAGATGTCGTGGTAGCCCTGGAAGTAGCACAGGTACGGCAGCCGGCGCAGAACCTCCGTGATGAGGTCCGAGAGCTCGGCTTTCTTCGAGTCGAGTTCCGCTTGCGTGTTGTCTGCCCGGCAGCGTCAACATAAGAGACTCGGGAGAAGGGGGAGGGCATGGCAGGCAGCATGATATAGTGACGACAACAGCAGGTCTTCGTTAGAGCAGACCCTCAGAAAGATTAGATGCGTACCGTTCGGATAGTACACAAAGCTTCTATCAACGTCTAACTTGACCTGATCCTCATCTGGATGGCGGGGCAAGTTCCGCCACCCTTCTGCAGCTTTGCTCTCATCCGGGCGAAGCTCGGGTCCAGGTGCATTGTCGGCCTTCCCATCGAGATCCGTACTACACCCGGGATTTACAGAGCCGAGTAGAATAGGCCCTGTAGAAGCTGTCAACGTCGTGATCTAATCACGGGGGCAGTATAGACTCACAGGCACGGGCACGATTAGCGTCCGTAAGAAAACCACCCTTCGACGCAGCAAGGTCTTTCAGATCGTCGATGTTTCCTGCCTTACACGCAGCTAAGATCTGCAAGTTTTTCTCCCTATAATCAGCGTCGGATAAGCCACAGCCACCGCTCTTTTCGTCGGTGGAAATAATCAGCGACTCGGATTCCTGCGAGCTGTCGAGGTCGTCTTTTACAGACATTGTCTCTAGGCTACTGGGTGGGCCACCCTTGGAGCTTCAATGCCCCCTTCCCGTCTGACTTCGGCAAGTCTTTTCCGTCCTATACGTCGCAGTTGCCTAGTCGGTCGCCTTGTCGTGATGGACAAATAATAGCTAACTATAAAGCCAAGATGCGGCTTTAAGCAACCCCGGAACCAAAGGAATAGAGTGTGGCGCCGAAGGTGGTGCACGTGGTCAACGGTGGAGGCACAGGATTCGACGGGGGAAAACAATCCCGTGATAGAGTCGTAATGCTGCGTGGTTGATGCCCTTTAAGAACGCTCAACTCACTGGAAGATGCTTCCCAACCCTACGCTCCCTCTTAAGGAAGAAGCAGAGCTCAGAGCAGAGTTGGCCGCTAACCCCCCAAGAAATAGGATCGGAGAACTGAAAGCTGGATGTTCGCATCGAATCTTTGCTGCAAACTTGAAGACTGGTAGATGACAGCTCTGGGTGCGGACCTCAGCATTGCTTATTGAAACCTGATGATTAGGTGGCTCCAGTGGATATGTCGGTAGGGATGCCGAATACACCAAAACTTCGGCACTTGGATCAGGACTCTACAACGAAGCTGCAGCTGCAGAGGTTGTCAGGTAAGGAACAATAACACGTCTGCAATAGATGCGATACGAGCAACAGGGAGTGACGATATGAAATCCCGCTTGCTACCTACGAATATTCATTAGTATAGTATCAACGCCCACCAACTGATCGTGGAGTCCTTCTTGGTGAATTTCGAGTGGACGATATAAAAGTCTGACTAGCTTCTGGAGAAACAATTAGGTAGGCCTCTGCCCGGCGGCTCGATGTGACTGGAGGAAATCATGCGGATGTTGCGGAAACGTACAGCGCTAAGGGGCCCCAACGATTGATCTGTTGCAGCAGGGCTTGCAGCTTGACGCTTGGACATGCCAGGAGCGGTGACTGTACAAGGTACATACAAGCTGGGTCCAGAACGCGAATAGAAAAAACGTGACATAGCTTTCATGATAGATTATTTGACAGATATAAAATCCTGATGCGTTGTTGATATAAGATTTTGATGCGTTGTTAATTACGTTGCAGATATTATATATTTTACTGGAACCCTTGTTTACCTTCTCGATACCAAACTTAAGGTGCGTATGTATCCGCAAGTCGTTGCTGATGTTAGCTAAGAGGCGGTATATACAACCCTACTACTATGTAGCTAGGTACGTAGGGTAGAGCTTGAGTAATAGGTTGTGTTGAACGAGATTCGTTTAGCCCAATGATGAAACCTTGCTGGAGCAATATCGAATGTTTATATAATTAGTCTAACGATGTTTATATAATTAGTCTAACGAATCCCAAGCCACTAACACAGGAGTTATGCAGCCGATGACATGGCGGTGCTCTTATCTGCTAGGCAAGTGATGTTGAAGATAGACAGACGTATCGTAGAGCGTTGGTATCAGATGAACCGTCTAGTATTACTAGGTAGGTATCATCTAAGCCAACAGGTAAAGGGAGCCCCTCAACACAACGGTTTATAAGGGAGGCGCTTAACGGAGAGTTATATATATTTAACACTTGCTGCACACATACATGTAAGCTAAGTACCGAATAGGGGATACACGGCTTAAGCGCCATCAAGTCTTGCTGTTCCGAAACATGGGGTCCGGGGTGAGGTGACCTGTCCGGTTGGGACACAATTCGGCGGCCTCTCGGTGTCTCAGGTGCTTCTCTTCCATATCTATGTTCTGATCATGGAAGCCGGGCTATGCACGCCCCTAAAGTTTATACGCAGTGACAACAAAGTAACGAGCTATGTGGAGAGATGCAGACACATACGAGCAGGGCCAGGGGCTGCAATCTCCGCCTACCTACATATGCCGTACTTACATGTACTCCTTGTAGGATAAACAGACAGGCATCTCTCAGTGAAGTGATCCGTTATCGCAACTATCTTTTTGGCTCTGCAACCACCATGCGATTTTCATCGAATATGGTATAGTGCCATCCGTCTTACCTGCTGATGCAACTCTAAAATGATTTGCATATTTCTACCATGTCGGAGGGATGGCGCCGGGAGACGAGGAACCCCTTGAAAGGTAGAGAACAAGAGACCTCCTGGGGAGATGATCTTCCCAACCCCTGCTGAGCTTATTTCGACCACCGACGACTCGTCCTGGTGAACGTTAGCGGGTAAGGAAGAAAAGGGAAAAGAAAACGAATGATCAAGGATAGACGACGCAAGTCATGGGTTGAGACAGTAGCAATGGTTGTGAAAGATAAGTGTTGGCTTGCTTTGCTATACCTTCTTGGTTCATGCCTACGGTAGGTTTTTCTCATATCTTGAAATTGTGGACGAGCTCCTCCACTAGGCACAGTAACATCGACAGAGTAGAACGACTGTGGTGGACCTCCAGAACAACATTCTCTCTTAGGCTTATTAGGCGTAAGTACATACTTAGCCTAACTCATATTACGTATCGCATACAGAATTTGCCCGTCGGCAATGCTGCACGGTTGAGCTTCATAGTTGAATCACTACCAATAGGTATGTAGTAACTATATGCACCCCGTAATATAAGGTATCCATCTACTTAGTATTCGATCAGATAGCTATCTTCGATCCCATTCCGGTGCTCCCAAACCTCTGAGCACAAAACGCTGGATTCACGTGTCCTAGTATTTATTGCCGTTGTCGCCGGGAGCCGCAAACTTGCCTGGTTTATTAGACTTCGAACCCTACATTGCCTGGCCGACCTTGTCGCTCTACGTACCACCTTCAAACACCGAGATTAGCAAGGGAAGCCTATCACAATCTTCATTGGGACGTCACCACTTACTTCCATGCGGGTAGCTTTCCGCATACTTACATATCTCCCCTCCAGTCACGGCAGAAACCCGATCTTCACACGGATTTCTTCCAGATCTAACGTTGATCGGTCCCAGCGCTCTGGGCAGCAAAGCAAGCCCAAGGCTCCCCACTTCGGACTTTGCCAAATTGATATTTCTGTTTCAGGCAACTACCATGGTCAGCTATTGGATTGTCTTCCCGACGCGATCTACCTGGAGAGATTGATTAGCTGTCGCTCTTCTGAGCCCTCTGCACCATTCGCAGAGTCTCTCCCCAGGTATTTGATGCGATACCCCGCAACTCGACTGTGAATTGCCTCCTCTCCTGCCTGGGTTTGGTCTCTAAAAGCTAGGGGCTAAACATTTATCTGGTCGATGCCACCCAGGGTCGCTTTTTTTTTTTTTGAGTCCGATAGCAAAAGATCTGCATCTGCGTCAAACCTGCATTAGTACCTAATTAAGGGGGCTTCACCTGACTGGGCATTCGTATTTTAGGCGCAACGACGACATCACCTTAACAACTTGTGGGAACTGGGCACAGCTGAGACGTTGACCATTAAGCTGCGAAACATGCTCGCCCTAGGCGACCGATACAATGTCTGTCTGCAAATGATAGTCTCCTGATGTCCCTCCATATTGATAGGACGAACGTAATTTTCTATCCCATTGTACACCTCCTTCCAAGAGACTATAACTCAGCGCATTCTGTCTCAGACGTGAGATCGTAGCTGCATCATTAACAGCTGGCATGTGAGTCCTTTTCCAGCCAGCCTCGCCTCTAGGGCTTCAAGAGAATGTAACTGACAAAGGGGTCGTAGTGTACAATTTCAATCGCGGTTACTGGCAACAGCTTTTTGGACCAAGCTCACAGCTGCTTATTAGGCCTGCCAAAATCTGGTCGAAGCCTAGACGCGCTTCTCAGATTAGACCAATCCTTCCTCGCTGTTATGATTCGTGACAATGTCTATCCAGACCAACGTTCTCGAGAACGGCGAGTGGGTGACTCGTACACTCACTACCGAGGAATTGATGCGAGGAAGTGGCAGCTCGCGCCGGAGGATGGGAAGACAGCCTCCGTCGAAGCCGCCGTTGTGTGGCCTACTTACAAGAACCATTATGGACAGCCCTGTCGTTATTTGGGCCTTGCCCGTGAAAATTCGACCGTCCGGCCAGAATGACATCGCACTCATCGGTGTATGTATCCCCAGCTCGTTCCCCCCTCTGGTTTCCTCGTTTTGCCCGAACAACCTAGGGCCTGAGTTCGCCGCTATAGGCCACAGCTACGGTTCTAGAGGTCCTTGCGCACTCCTCTTGCCTCCATGTTAATCATACCGACATGGGGAATTATCTATTCATTACTTTTGTCGTTTCGTCAAAACATAGAAGCGGCGTACATGTGCTGATGTCACTGTAGGAGAACTTCGTTCAGATATGTGAGCTCAGGGAAGATAGAGAACTACAACATGTTGTAAGGAAAAGGGATTTTGGTTCGAGAATACGAAACGCACGAGTCATGGGGCCATCCTCTGCCTACGCGACAGACCATGGGGACACTGGGGAAGATGCATCCGTCAAAACTGAGGAAGACGACACAGAGATGACGGGCGTAAACTCTTCAAACTTCGTACGGCAGAATATTCCCGGTCGATTTCCCCGGAATCTATTGATTCTAGCCCTCGAAAACGGCATGTTACTCTTTCTTTACGTACAGCAGGGCCCCGCCGGCAACTGGGAATTCGTGTCATCTCAACATCCCATGCCACGTAACCGTCTAGTTCACCCCGGGTTCCACATGACAATTGACCCTAGCTCGAGCTATTTAACGCTGGCTTGTGTCGAGGACCACTTCATCACGTTCGAACTCGAGTCAATGGAGAATCTACGCCTACAATGCATGCGAGGACAGCGTCTGAATCCTGTTAGATCATCAAGAGCTCGGGGGATGAGTGGCATCATCCACAAGATTGAGTATCTTCACCCAAGCCCAGAGAACGACTACCACGTTATCCTACTTTTGATAGTAGTGAAAGATCAAACGTCCAGGTTGGTGTTGTACGAGTGGGAACAAGGCGACAATCTCCGAAGAGTCTTCGCCGGTGAGCGAGGGGGTCATAAGCTAGCCGATGAATACCGTTTGCCGCTTTTGATCATCCCCCTTACCGTTCGGAATGCCTTCTTAATTGTGACCGAGAATCTCACAGCCACTTGCACCGGCATTCTGCAAGGATCGCCGTCGTTCGAGCCATTTGAGCTTGAAGATAAGCTCCCCAGCACGGAATACCATGACGGAACCGTTAGACCACTCTGGACGTCCTGGAGTAGACCTTACAGGGAATATCAGTACCATACTGACCATGACGTTCTCTATCTAGCCAGAGAAGACGGGCTTCTTAACCTCCTTGACATCAGCGAAGACCCTGGAGTCGAGGTCGCTTATAATATGGGTTCTTTAGAATGTACCATCGACTCGGCTTTTACATGCATGTACGATACAGTCGGTGATGTGCTTATTGCCTGTGGCAACTGCTGTCCCGGTACCATTTGCAGTGTTCGTTGCTCTCGCAATGCCCTTATTTCGCCCTCCGGCTAACCGTTCCATTCTAGGTAGAACCGCGGCGACAGCTAGAACGAGTCGGCACTATTCCCAACTGGTCACCAGCTATCGATATAGCCATCGCTTGCGAATCGACTAGAGAGACCGAAGAGTTAGCAAGAGATACCAGGAATACTTCTCTCCTCGATAGGAGACGTAGTGCATCTCGTCGATCAGACAGGGTGTTTGTCAGCTCCGGAAGGGGGAAGCTGGGAGGTGTCACCGAACTTCGACACGGCATCCAGGCAAAAATCGGTCAAGTCGCAGAGTATGTATTGCCGATTAGGCAGTGCTGGGCTTTATGCCCGCTCCACAATCGGATCGAAGAGGGCTTCTTGCTCCTTCTGTCGCTCCCTGATAGGTCTGCGATCATACACTTCTCGGAGGATTTCGAGGATATTGTAGAGCGGGAACACGATACCGTACCATACGACTTGTCGTCGAGGACACTGGCTGCCCAGGACACCGACGATGCGATCATTCAAGTTACAACGTCTTCGATTGTAGTTGTAACGTCATCCGAAATGTAAGTCTTGTCCTGTGCTTGGTCCAGATGCGCTTGGTGGATACTGATGGTTAAATCCCAGTTCCCACAAGAGTGCGCAGGAAATCATGGGAGATTCTACTGCGACTATAACATACGCCGCTATCCAAGGCAACCTTGTCGCTTTGGCGGTCCATTCCCAGTCGGGCTTTGCCATCCGGGTTCTTATGACTGATGGTGCCATGCTATCTACGAAGGCTACGTACGAAGTCAACGGAGAGGTGACTTGTCTTGCTTTAGGCAGTCTCGCTGGCGAGATTGCTGTCTTCCTCGGTACTTTGCAGGCACAAGCTGTGAGGTTAGCAACCCACACATTGAATGAACTCGGAGCCCCTACCATAGCACCAGGGTCGATTGAATTCGGGGCTGGTAAGTCAACCCTCAGGCGAAGTTTAGCCTCAGCCGCCACTGACATCAACCGTGTAGGCACATTAAATGCAAGCATGGATCGACGGAGTTCGGTGAGTGGGCCAGAGTCTGTGGAAGCTCTGACTAGTATCATTTCTGTAAATGAGGGACCGCAGCAGACAACTCTGGCTGTCGGAACCAGGAGCGGTCACGTCTTTACTATCCGAATGCAGGCCGGAGGTTATGAAATGTATTCGCATAAGTTCGGCGCCTCGCCAGCTCAAGTCTTTCCGATAAGCGGTCCCGGGGAGCCGAGTTTGATCATGGCTTGCAACGATTTCCACCTTGCTATGATGACGAATTTCTCAACAGATGACCAACCAGCCCGCTTCAGGAGTTCACATCGTGTCTTCCCCACCGACCCCAACGATCCCGTAGCTCCCTCGATCAACTCGGTGACAAGAATCCAGCGGCAAATTCCAGAGGAGGTGGGGACTTTGAATCTGGCAATGATATCAGGGAACCGAATTTTATTTACTCAGCTACAACGGCAGCCCCAGCCAGTACCGCGTCATATCCCTGTCGGCGGTACTCCAACTAAAGTTTTATATTCGAGCAGACTGGAAGCCCTTATTACCGTGGTCTCTAGGAGCGGCATCCCTTCACTCCACTTTCTCGACATGGAGACGGGGTCAGATCTATCTCGCCCCGTCAAAGACTCCAAAGATGAGAAGGGTGAGAGAAAGTTCGTGGACACGGACTATATCGACTGCTTAGGCACTCCAGGGACAAGCATTATCTCCTTGTCGGACTGGAGATACCAGCACGGTGGTAGGACATGGGAATGGATTGTCATCGCAGGGAAAGTGAGAGGCGATGAAGGTCTTCTCCTTGTCGTGTCTGCGGAACCCGAAAGGTACCACACTGCGGAAGGCCCCTCGCGGCGTGTCCGCTTTTGGAGTCGGCTGAAAAAGGTAGTGGAAGCGCCAGTGTGGTCGGTCACAACGGATGAACATGGCGTGTTTATATGCTTTGGACTCAATATCCACTATCTCCAAGTCAACCCAGCAGACAAGAAGTTGAGGCTCGTGAAAGAATTTGAGCTGCTCTCCCCGGCTGCTTGGATGCAGGTTGTCGACGGACGGCTCCACGCGGCCACCACGAAACATTCGTTGATGATTCTAGACTACAAAGGCGAGTCCACTCTTGGAGAAAACCAGATGGTCTTATTGCATTCAGACCCGGTTGCCCGAACTGGCATTCATTCCATCGAGGTCGGTTCTTTTCTAGACAAGGAACGCCTCAGATCGATAACGATGTTGTCGGACAACTCGTGTGGGGTTCATGGCTTGTGGTCGACGTCTTCAGATGATGAACCTCTCAAGTTAGTATTCCAAGCTCAACTCGAGGCATCGGTTAGGAGATTCGCGCGAGGCCACACCAGGCCGCCGTGGGAACTGGCTACGCATACGCCGCGGTTCGGCTGCATTCAGAGCGCGCGGGATACGCCGGATATCCTGGGAATCAGCCTAGATGGGTCGTTGCGCCACTTCGCTTTACTCAAAAAAGAGGCTTGGCTGTTCTTACGGTTCATCCAGAACCTGGCCATGGCTTCTTCAACGATCTGCCCTCACACATACCCCAGCGTCGCCCACGACGACTTCGACCCCGAACCTCAACTCAGTCCCAAGCATAGGATGCATGTCGACGGGGATATCTTGCAGAGGTGCTTGGATCAGCGCATGCTAGAGAACCTTATGTCCAACCCAGAGCACGCCACCAGATTCCGGGTCTTCCTCCAAGCGCTCGTGGAGAACCAGGATATGCCAACTCCGCAGACTTCCGATGACAACGCAGAGTACTTCAAGCTGGCATACAGGATCCTAGAGTATTACCTCGCGCCGGTTCTCTGAACCGTCTTTGCGAATCTATATTTCTCTTACCGAACCCGTTTCCACGTGAATGCCGACATATCTCAACACCCTGCTCATGCCTAGGTCATGATAATTCAGACCCGAGCAACTGCTAGGGCCTGGGATCTTCGCATGTAAATGGGCTCGGCGATGGAAAGGAAGCTCGAGAAGACAATCTCATTCTAAGTCTATACATCGATTGTAGAAAGGAAAAGAGATGTGTGCGCTAAGGGGTCGAGGTGTGGATCGTATGGGCACACCGTCATGCCTTTTAAAGGGGGACTCCCTGGCAACCGATCGACATGGACCTTGTAAGGTTGCCGAGTTGATGCACTACTAGACCTAGTTCTTGCTCGGCTTATCCGAGGCATCTAGACTGACTGGCACATCATGAAGTCCAGCTACATCGAATTCGAGATCTGGGCGAACTCTTCCAAGTGAGCCGACTAATACAGGCTGGTTGATGTTATTGTACATAGGCAACATCGTACTTAGGCTCATACATTGCCTCTGCTTTTCTCCCCGGAAACTGCTCTGGTAGCGTCTAATCACCTTAAGAAAATATAATAAAGAGCTCTACGTGGTCATGCCTGTGGTAGTAATTAAGGGACTGTCTCGTCAATTACAGATCTCTGTAGGGTATGGCACGCTTTACCGTCCGTACCCTTTTGGGTGTTTCCTATACTAGGGGGTGACCTCGCTTATTGTCATAAAATGCACAGGATTTCACATATCCAATAATAGCACAACAACGTCATCAGAGAATGTGCGGGTCATTTTTGGCTGTGCCCCGCAGTCCTATCACTATCACTATTATTATCAGGCTATCACAACGGGCCCTAACCCTCCAAGTACAGTACCCAGCCCGTATTGGATACAAGATTCCAGCAGTCAGTTTTCGGTCTCTCCACTATGTGGGAAACTGCTTGGTTGCCGTCATTCACTGCCCACGCTCTCCTTTCCTATAGAGACCCCGGCTGACTATTTTCTTACAGTGCTTACGGGCCGCAGCGAAGCCCTAGTCTAGGGCCCTGTGGCAACCTTTGGGGGAAGACGGACTTAAGACTTGTACTGTCGCCCGATTCTAAATCACCCCCCCACTTCGACTTCCCACATTGATATATTCATTGCCATCTCTTCGTTCTCTCCGATAAACTTTTACTAAAATTGGTTTCGACCGCCACCTACCTGCCGGTACCGAGACATACTTTGAGGGTCTTTCCCGTCGTGTAGATCGACCCCCGAACTTCTTCAGTTTTTGTTTCTTCACGAATTCCTGTACGGCAACCAAGGGTCAGAATGGCGCCTAAGAAGAAGGGAAACAAGAAGGCGGCCGACGACTGGGAGGCCGACCTAGGCGAGTCCATCGCTCCTGCCACCGGCAACGACGCTGCTGCGCCCGCAGATGCAGCCGACAACAAAGAAAAGGACGATGCGCCGGTCGGTGGCCTCATGGCAATGATGAAGAAGAACAGAGAGAAACGGAAGAAGAAGGGCCTTTCCGAAGATTTCGTCGAAGGAGAGGATGCACCGGGTGCACAGACGCCGCCTGCTCCTGAAGTCAAGGCCCCCGTGGAGGCAACCATGGATGATGAGTTCGCTCTGCCGGAGAAGAAGGGTAAGGGTGGCAAGCAGGGCAAACAACAACCTGCCGCTAAAGCCGCCGCCGCTTCCACCGGAGACGATGACCTTGGCGAGCCAGGAAGAGTGCTCACGAAGGCCGAGAAGGAAAAGCTGAAGAAGGAGAGAGAGAAGCAGAGGAAAAAGGAGCAGGTGAGAGGCCTGCGACTACCAATCGTGTCTGCGTATTCATTACTGATCTGCTACATATAGGCGGCTAAGAAGAAGGCGCCCGGTCCTGCGCAGCCTGCAAAGGCCCCCGAACCTGCAAAGCCTGCTGTCGAGGAGAAGAAGGAAGCGGCCGCTCCGGAGCCGGCACCCGAGCCTGCCGGCAAGAAGAAGAAGGTTCCGGCACACCTAGCAGCTATTCAGAAACAACAAGAAGAGCTCCGACGCCAACGTGAAGCCGCCGAGAAGGCTGAGGCCGAAGAAAAAGCCCGCCTTGAAGAACTAGAACGAAAAGAGGCCGAGGAAGCGAAACGTAGGGAGGAAGAGAAGGCCCGCAAGAAGCAGAAAGAAAAGGAGAAGATAGAACAGTTGAAGAGGGAGGGCAAGTTCCTCACCAAGGCCCAGAAGGAAGAGAAGGCCCGGAATGAGCGGAAATTGCAACAGATGCTTGCCGCCGGCGTCAAGATTGGGGCCGCTGAGGAGGCCGGTGAAGAGAAGAAGAGGAAGGCCGTCTATGACAGTAAAAAACGTGGCGGCAAGAGGAATGACAAGGTAAGACATATGTAGCACCAGTATTTTTGTGGCTGTTTGTTTGACTTACGATTGGCACAGGTCGACGAGGAGAAAGCGTTAGCCGAGGCTGCCGAGCGGGCGAGACTACAGGCCGAAGCCGCCGCAAAGGAGGCTGAGGAGAAGGCCGCAAGAGAAAAGGCCGCAGCCGAAGAAGCGGAGAGGGCGGCCAAGGCGGCGAAGCCTGAGAGCGATATCGAAGAGGATTGGGAAGCTGCCGCCGCGTCCGACGGTGATGTTAAGGACAGCTGGGACGCAGAGTCGGATGCGGAAACACCCGTAGCTTCTGAAATGAAACCAGAAACAAAACTTCCTTCAAGACCGAAGTCTGAGCGAAAAGACGAATCCGAGTCAGAATCTGAGTCTGAGGAAGAGGAGTCTGAGGACGAGGAGCAGACTGCCGCACAGGCAGCGGAAGCTCAACGAAAGAGAGAGGCCGCTGAGCGGCGCGAGAAGGCTCATCAAGCCGCCTTGGCTGCCCGATCAAAAGACAATCTGCGGTCTCCGATCTGCTGTATTCTGGGACACGTCGATACGGGAAAGACCAAGTTGCTGGACAAGATCCGACAGACCAACGTGCAGGAAGGCGAAGCAGGTGGCATTACGCAGCAGATTGGTGCCACGTATTTCCCAGTCGACGCTATCAAGCAAAAGACTGCAGTTATCAACCCCGATGGCAAGTTTGAATTCAAGGTCCCTGGTCTGTTAATCATCGATACGCCTGGTCACGAGTCCTTCTCCAACCTGCGTTCCAGAGGTTCCTCGCTCTGTAACATTGCCATCCTGGTCGTCGACATCATGCACGGGCTCGAGCCTCAGACGCTCGAGTCGATGAGACTACTGAGGGAAAGAAAGACGCCGTTCATCGTTGCGCTGAACAAGATCGATCGTCTATACGGCTGGAAGATGGTCGCCAACAACGGTTTCCAGGAGAGTCTTGCCCTGCAGAACAAGGGCGTGCAGAACGAGTTCAAGAACAGGCTAGAGCAGACGAAGCTTGCCTTCGCCGAACAAGGCTTCAACGCTGAGGTTTTCTACGAGAACAAGTCCATGGCCCGATACGTCTCGCTAGTTCCCACCTCAGCCCACACCGGAGAGGGTATTCCCGACATGTTGAAGCTGATTATTCAGCTGACCCAAGAGAGGATGGTTGGCTCTCTCATGTACCTCTCGGAGGTGCAAGCTACCGTCCTCGAAGTCAAGGCCATCGAGGGTTTCGGTATGACTATCGACGTTATCCTATCCAACGGTATCTTGCGGGAAGGCGACCGGATAGTGGTTGCCGGTACAGAAGGGGCCATCGTAACTAATATCCGTGCTCTTCTCACGCCTGCAATCATGAAAGAACTGCGAGTGAAGTCCGCTTATGTGCATAACAAGGAGGTCAAGGCTGCCATGGGTGTCAAAATCAGCGCCCCAGGTCTGGAAGGCGCTATTGCCGGTTCCAGATTGCTGGTTGTTGGGCCCGATGACGATGAAGACGACCTCATTGATGAAGTCGAATCCGATCTGAACAAGCTATTCAGTCGTGTCGCGAAGTCCGGCCGTGGCGTCAGCGTCCAAGCGTCGACCCTCGGTTCGCTTGAGGCCTTGCTTGATTTCCTGAAAGCCTGTAAAATTCCCGTGGCAAATGTCGGCATCGGCCCCGTATTCAAGCGAGATGTCATGCAGTGCGGTACGATGCTTGAAAAGGCCCCCGATTACGCTGTCATGCTCTGCTTCGATGTTAAGGTGGACAAAGAAGCGCAGCAATACGCTGATGAGCAAGGAATCAAGATCTTCACTGCCGACATCATCTACCATCTATTCGATGCTTTCACGAAGCATATGGAGGAGCAGTTGGAGAAGAAGAAGGAAGAATCCAAGATGCTGGCCGTCTTCCCTTGCGTCCTCCGCCCCGTCGCCGTCTTCAACAAGACTGGCCCCATTGTAATCGGCGTCGACGTAATAGATGGTAACCTTAGGGTCAACACGCCAATCGCTGCTGTCAAACCGAATCCGACTACGGGTGCAAAGGAAGTGATCAGTCTAGGAAGAGTGTAAGTTTGTTCCTCTGCACGCAGTTCTGGGTGAGTCTAAACTAAGAAACAAACAGCACGTCGATTGAGCGAGATCACAAGCAAATCCCCATCTGCAAGAAAGGTCAGCCTTCTGTTGCCGTCAAGATCGAAATGGGCGGTTCACAGCCCGTGTATGGTCGTCAACTCGAGGAGAAGGACACCCTCTACAGCTTGATATCGCGGAAGAGCATCGATACCCTCAAGGAGTTCTACCGGAAGGACGTGTCAAACGACGAGTGGCAGCTGATCGTCAAGCTCAAGCCGATATTTGATATATCGTAGTTAAAGCAGCCCAGAGATCGTACCCGGAAACTAAGACCCCCGAAGGCCTTTCCGCTGTCTGTATGGTATATGGGGGAAGAAAGAGGGGGGGGGGGTGGTTGGAGCAGAAGAGGATGGTGGCTGTGGCAAATATGCACATTGTATCTTCACGCCTAGTAATGCGGACGGGAAAAAAAAGGATTCTTGCGGAACAAAGCTTCCAGGCGTTTCAGTGGCATTTCCCCTCTCGGCCTGGGCATTATTGTTAGTTCTTTTGCCGGCGTCAATCAGCATTATATTTTCTGTCAAATCATGAGTTCACCAGAGAGGTGTGTGCGCGACAGCCTGATATGCTTCGCTCCCGCAACTGGTCCATCACCCTTTCCCCCACAATATATGAAATAATGACGGGCCCTCACATGCAGTGCCTTCTCTCAACAGGTAGTACTATCTACCTAAAAGGCTCTGAAAA
This sequence comes from Monosporascus cannonballus, assembly GCA_004154925.1. Classification (NCBI taxonomy): domain Eukaryota; kingdom Fungi; phylum Ascomycota; class Sordariomycetes; order Xylariales; genus Monosporascus; species Monosporascus cannonballus. The sequence continues at coordinate 174,428 of QJNS01000703.1, read as the reverse complement.
CTCACTCGTCTACGTAGGTGGTGTCGTAGCCTGCCGTGTGTAAGTTCTCCATTGTTTTCCATCAATATGAAGGTTAAACCTCCGTTGGACCCCCTGTGCATAGCAACCCATCTATGTAGGCGGTCCCCTCTTCGGCGATATGCGTCCTCCTTAACTAGGACGCCAAGAGACTGGCTCCCTTTCGAGTCTCTTATCGTGCGTCGGCTAGGTACAACTTCCGCAGCCCAGAAGAGCCGTAGCTGGTTCACGACAGGCACCTCCTCGCTCATTACCATTCACCGCAAAGGACCCAACGCCCCTGTTCGAATTCGAAGCTGGCGCCTTCCCGTAAGAAGTAGGGGATATACGTAAGACTACCCTTGGTTTACGTGGCAATTACCATCATCCCTCCGAGCACGGTAACAAGCAGGCAAGCAAGCAAGCAAGCAGGCAGGCAGGCAGGCGTACTCGGAATGGTCCGCCGTAGCCCAGCCGCCCGAAGATAGGCGGGCGCGGCTCCGGGGCCCCGAGGGCCGGGGGAGAGGGGAGCGGCTCGAGGCCGTGCGCCGGGGCCCCTCGCTGTTGCCGCGGACGCCGAGGTCGCGTCTCGCTCGCCCCGGGCGCCGCCGAGATGGTTGGGGCCCGCGTTAGATGATGGGTGGGGCATTCAGGACCGCCCGCTCGGGCGGTTATCCGGCCCGGTCCGGTTCGGAGAGCGGGAGAGAGGGGTCTGAGGAAGAACGAGCCGGGCAGGGGAGGGATGGACGGGGTAGGGTTGGCTTTTGGTTCCGCCGCGGGCCCGGGGCTGATGGCCGAGGGAAAGAGAGTCTTGCGAGTGTACGTATATTGTGTTTTTCTTTTAATCCGGGCAGACGACGCGGCGGCGGCGGCGGCGGCGGTGGTGTTCTATTCACCAAGTGGGCTAACGAGATCGCTGTGAGCAATTCTGGGAATATACCCAGGTATTACAGGTTATCCGCCGGTAAAGGCTCTTGCTCAGCTCGGGCGTAATCCCGACGAAGAGAGCGGTTCGTTTTGCACACGGACTCACCCTCCAGGGCAAACGGAGAACAGCCTGGGACCAATGGGTGTGGGTAGGGGTAGTGTAGGAAGGGGGTTGACGCACCCCTATGGAGGAGCTGGAGTATCTAACCTGGTTACGTCAAGTGTATTGAGCGATAGGGTCGGATAAGAATGCCTCATGGTCTCACAGTTCTATAAGAGCACTGGGCCAAGGACGGCGAAGCGTATCTTCGAAGTCTGGGACTGGGGATACCATAGCATCGCATGCATTTCTGCCGAGCCCTTTTGTTGTGATATAGATAGTTGATAAACGGAGAGCCTCGTCCATTGGCCTCATGGAGTGTTAAGTTACGACATGATACTGTACGACACAGGAGAGACTCGACCCACAACATGTCCAAGCATTTTGCCCGAACTGAAAAAAGTATACCAGATTCTCTATACAACCGGAGAGACACTTGGGCAGGGTTTACCCGCACAACATAAGCTGAATCGAGTGTCATTAAGACGTTAATTGCCAGTTCTATCCGAGACGTGCTAAAACCAGAGCATTTTCCCTCCGTCCGCGGATCTATGAAGGACCAACACCGAGAGCCCCCCAATAATGAACCCGAGAGGCATTCCTTCGTTCCGCAACCTGTAAGCGTCTCCCAGATGCATTCATTACGCTCTGTCTAGTCTCCTCTTCTTGACGGCTGCCGCACCATGGGCTCGCAGCTCGGCTGCCGCCTGCGGGGAGAATCATCAAGTTTATAGTCAATGTTGCTCTAAGACTCGGCCTTGTCGCCCTCGGGCTTTGCCTCAGCATCAGTCATCTCCTCGTCCTTGTCCGCATTGTCCGACTTGCTCTTCTCCGCCTCGGCGGCCTTGCGGGCTTCCTCCTCGGCAGCCTTCTTCGCCGCGGCCTCGGCATCGAGCTTGGCTTGCAGGGCCTGACGGTCCGCCTCGATCTTGTCAAAGTATCGCTGCGTGATCGGCCCAGCCATGGCGCGGATCTCGTCCATCTTAGCCACATAGACGGCCTTCGTAGCATCCTCGCCCTCCTCATACAACCAGTCCTATCACACGTTAGTTTAAGCCATGTAGAATTTGGGATTCAGGTCTTACCTCGCTCTCGGTAAGCTTCGACCTCAACTTGTCCTTTTCTTCGTCGCTGGCGAAATCTGCGTACTGATCATCCAGCTTGTTGCGCAGCTCATATATGTAGGCCTCAAGTTCGTTCTTCTTCTCGTCGGTATCGGCAACGAGCTTGTCTTCCATCATCATTTGCGCCTCCTTCTCTGCGAGTAGGTTCTTGGCGTTCGTGTCAAGTGATGTGACACCGGCAACGATAGGAAGATCTCCCTTGCGGACTTGCTTCTTGACTTTTCGAGTCTTGGGCTTGCCGTCTTGGTTCTTCTCATCTGTGTCCATGGCCTGGTGGTGAGTCAGCATACATGATCAGTCCAAAACAGTGCGAAGTCGAACGAACGTCATGACCGCCAGCAGAGGAGCCCGAAAGCTTCGAGCTGAGTTTCTGCTTATAGTTCGAGAAAGCCCGTGAAATAGAGCCGAGACTTACATCTGCGTCTTTCTTGTCTTCGCCCTCCTTCTTCTCCTCTTTGATCTCCTCCTCTACCTCTTGGTCCTCTACGTAGTAACCGCTCTCCACGTTCAGGACCCCATGTATGTTGACCCTTGCCTTCAGCTTGCAGATCATGAACTCCATCTTAGGATCGGCCTTGACGCCCTTGACGGAGAATCTGCCGATGAAGGGCGACATCTTACCAGGCAGCTCATCCGGCTTAGCGTATCTAGCCTCCAAGTCAAAGGGTTGCTTGCGGTAGAAAGTGAGGATCTTAGTCGAGGGAAGGATATTCCCCTTGTTGAAGACGGTGAGGCTGGTGTCCTCATCGGGGATGTCGACATCCTTCTCCCAGGAGAACTCGATGGGGTAGTTCACGATATCCTGAACAGCGAAGTCGCGGACCTTGAAGACGGGAGAGAGGATGGCGCAGCTGAAAGCGCAACCTCTAGCGACAGCCTCGTCCTGGTTCAACGTGTAGGAGAGGGGCTTGCCGAAGAACGCCTGGACGTGCTCCTTGATAGCAGGCACACGCGTGGAGCCACCGACGAGTTCGACGATATCGATGTCGTCCTTGGAAAGCTTAGCATCCGCGAGGGCTCGCTCCAGAGGGGCCGTGATCCTTGAGAGGAGAGGCTCGACCATGGCCTCGAATTCCTGACGCGTGATCATGGCGTTGACGTCGACGTCGTTCATGAGTGACTCGATATTCATGGGGGCTTGCTGGTTGGCAGACAGAACCTTCTTCAGCTTCTCGGCAGCCGCTTCAACGCGGACCATGGCCTTGGGGTTGGTGGCGATGTCGATCTTGTACTTGCCCTTGAACTCCTTCTGCAGGTGGTTTACCAAGGCCATGTTAAAGTCTCGGCCACCGAGGTGGCGATCGTAGGCCGTGGACTTAACCGTAAGCTCGCCCTTCTTGAACTCGACGACGGAGCAAGTGTAGTTGCTATGGCCGATATCGACGAAGGCAACACGTCTCGGCTTCTCCTCGGCCGCAGGAAGATCCAGTTTCGTGATGCCCCAACCCAGGGCTGTGGCAGTTGTGTCATTTATAAGGCGGAGGAGCTTGAGGCCGGCAATCTCAGCGGCATCGATCAGGCTTCTTCGCTGAGCATCTGTGAACCAAGCCGGCACGCTCATGACAATGTCAGAGACCGGCAACCTCAACTCATTCGCAGCCGTCTGCTTGACCTTGCCCAGGAACATAGCAATCAGCTGTGTAGCCGAGAACTTCTCCTTCTTGCCCTGATACGTCACCTCGGCACCGACCTGGCCGCCGCAGTCAACCAGGGGAGCCGAGACATGCTGCTGCTCGAGCTGTACATCAGGGTCGTTGATGCTACGTCCGGCCAGGCGCTTCAGCGAACCAACTGTGTTCTTGAGGTTGGAGATCTCTTGAGTCTTTGCGGGTTCGCCGAGGTATCGAGACTTGGGGCCAAAGCCAACAAGGGAACTGTAGAGGAGCGAGGTCAGCCGGTCTGTTCGTGACAGGGTAGAAGAGGTTCGGTGGTTTACTCACGGGGTGGCCCGGTTCGAAACTTCATTCGTGATCTGAATAGAGTGTCAGTCACACACAAGCACAAAAGCATGAAGGCCGGCAGTACTCACCACATCGACGCCGCGGTTTCTGGCGACAGCGATGACCGTGTTCAGGGTTCCAAAATCAACGCCTTGGGGGGGGGGTTCGAAGTCAGTAACCCCGTCCCCGGAAAATGAAAAGAGAAGCCACTGGAGTAAAAGAGCAACTTACCAACGACACTCATCTTGGTGGAAGGAAGGGGGGTGGACTGTGACGAGGCAGCAAACGGGTTCGGATCCTAGATATGATGGCAGGAAATCGCAATCACAATCACAGCCTGAGGCGGGGTTCAGGAATTCTCTATCGCGATAGACACTGGTGATTCGCCTATGGATTATTAGAGGAAGACTGTGTGCAACGCGGTTGTAATCGCCGTAGATGGTACAGGCAGGGGAAAAAAAAGAAGATTTCTCTGCAGATAAAACGATGCCCGAAAATCCAAAAAGGTGGGAGGTGGGAGAAGAGGGACACACACACACACAACCCACTAAGGCTAAGGATTTGATCAACTAAGTAGTCGTTAGGTAGTGGTGACCTTTGGCTCTTAATTAAGCCTTACCTTACTTACCTGTGCCGCCTTTCCTGGACCCCACTAGATCTAGCCACACGGTTCTGGCGTCTGCTATCGAATTCGAGATCTCGAAACTTCGAGATGGCAAAAGAGGGTAAAAGAGCATTCCCCTTCTTCGCCACAGCCGCCAACCCTGATTAGATAACGTAATAGACCAATCTTGCCAAGTCACTCAACGTCTTTTGCTGTAGAGAGCCAAGGGAAACTTAGGTAATTTTATTTAGGTGAAAACTCTTCCGCATTCTATTATCTAAGGCCCAGAGCTGTTTCTCTGGAACGCCCAATTCTTATTAACTAATACTGTTGATGCGTTTGCGTTCCTCTATGTGATGCGTCACCAAAAGCTACCTAGATTGGTCCCCAGGTACATCCCTATCGGCCTTGGGGCTAGCCGGAAGTAGATGATACCAACTCTTACTTTAACGGCACTCGTGGGGTCCAGCCAGTAACACCCCGCCAACAATGAAGTACCCAATACCAAGTCGTGTAAGGCATGGTGGGGTGTAGTACATGATGTGATGGCCATCATCATCCTGCATTCTGTGACCGCCCCGCCATTACTGGATCCGTCCAAATAGCGAATCCTAAACGCACATGCCAGTGTCGAAAAAGAATTCGATTATCTACACTATTTCCTCTTTTTGGGGGGGAGTTACTCTTCCGTCGGGAATCCTGGTCTGCTCTATGTGGCTCTATGGTATAAAATAGTCAGTTGGATCATACCGCTCTTATGTAGAAGCTTGTAGAGCAAAGCTAGCTAGGTACCACTGCGAATAGAAAGCTTTTCACCAAGATGTTCCAATACAGTTGAACTCTTCAACGACCTTTTTCTTGCGGCTACTATTCAGTAAATGCTTATAGGCCCTTATGGCGATGCCTCATATGACAAGCCCCGTCGGAAGGCCTGCTCAAGCCTCGCTGCCCCGTCCATCAGTGTAGTCTAGTCTAGTTGGTGCTTCTTGTCTGCCCATGACGGTTCGACCCCACGACAGACGCTCTCATAGTCCCGAAGTCTCTGCTCTTCCAACTTTGGCGTCGTCCAAAACATGGTCCAGTTCATATCGCTGAATTTGAGCGTGCCCCGTGACCGCTCGAAATACCACTTGTTGACCGGGTTATCCTTCCTGCTTCTCCAACACACCCCATGGGGAAAACAGCCCCTGACCATCGCATTGAACACGATATCCGCCACTCCGCCGGCACCTTGGCTCCTCCGAAGCACCGCGAATTTGTCCAGATACGGAACGAGGCGGGCTGCATCACTCGCTTCCGAGTCTTTTAGCCCCAGAGGCTTTTCCCAAGTTAGGAGGGCGCCTCCCTCGTATTCGCCGGCTATGATCACACCAGCGAGATTGTCCTGTATCCGCCTCAGATAATGATCAACGTCAAGCTTCCGGCCAAAAGAATCTTCGATCAAATTCACCAACCGCGCAAGATCGATTGATGGGTCGGTCAGACTGAGACGTCTCTCGCCAGGCTGTGGTGGTCTCCAGGGAGTTACTCTCGGGTCTGGAAAGATGGTCAAGGGCATGCCGCGCTTTGCGAGGGTTGTCAGCGACCCAATTTGTGGGGCACCAGCCAACGATACGACCGTCTTGAAACGCTCCGTGGGCAGAGACGACGACTGAACTGGCTTGTCCGTGAGGAGATTATGTATCAATGGATTTTGTCCCCGCTTTGTGCCCACCAAGTCCATCTCCTCCGATCCACGCTCCTTTGCCGCCTCATCCGGAGTCGTGATCACGGCAGAAGATGTTGGGGGAAGTAATGACAGCGCGTTCTTCGCTAACTCCGCATTTTTCAAATGCCGTGCGTTAGCTTTTCTCAATTCGGTGTCGAATGGGCCCGAAGCCGATGCTGCCTCCAAATCGTCCTTGACCTCTTGGAGTTCCTGCTCTAAATTCAGAAACAGATGTCTCCCAGTTGCACGATTGTTGGCGGGAACACCCCCAAGGGGATCCAGGATGATGAGTCTATAAACCTCCGCAGCTTTTAGCAACTTCACGGACTGCGAGTTCTCAGCAACTCCATGTCCCAGGAATTGAAGCCCAGACAGTTGTCTGAGCAGTGCTAAGATAGCTTCATCCGCGTCTACAGGCTCGACTAAACAAGTATCGGCAGTATAACCACAAGAAGGGATGATAGGGATGGTTTCCTCTTGCAGAGCGGCCATCAGGCCGTGTGGGTTGCTAATGAACAGGCTTTGCGAAGTAAATGGCGAAGTGGGTGCGTCCGCCGGGTTTGATATAGTGATTGGCGAATCAATTACTCGACTTCCGGGGCTGCCATAGGCATCGATAGCGGTGGCGATACGGTTGGCTTGCATAATATCGGCTTTCCGCCGGGCCGTTCCATCTCGTTCGCCGTCACCACAGTCTACCACGAGAATGCTGATTAAGCCCAGCTTTCGGAGCTGACTCAGGGTCTTGCCTACTCCACCAAGCGTAGAATCGTCTATCTCCCGGGGGGCACGAATTTTGACGAGAGCGACATAAAATGGCTCCTGAAGCGTAAGGTCATCGGCCGGTCTTGGGTCAGGGCAAGTATTGCCAGTTTTCGGAGCCGGATCTTTGCCTGCGCTTTTGGTAAGAGTCCCATTGTTTTCAACCTCACCGGGCCGGGACTGTGCCGCACGTTGCTTAAAACTAGTTGCGCCTTTCCTCTCGAGAAGCGGTACGAATCTATTCATGTAACTTTTCGCATCCCTTTTAGTAACTTTGGTCTCAAGGACCGAGACCAACATGTCCTACATACGAAGTCAGCACCAAACTCCACGGGATGAGGAAGAGGACGAGAAGTTACACGGTCGAGGCTTTTCTGTTGCTTCTGCGCCTCGGAAATGGAAGTGTATGCCGATGCGAAAGTTATGGGCTTTCGACGGCCATATGTTTGGCCCGTAACATTGTGCGTTAACCCGGACTGCAGGCCATCATTCGATTGACTGGGCAGAGCCCTGGTAAAATTCCTGATAGAAGGATTCTACTGGTAGTTAGTAAGAATACGTTGATAAAGGCTGATAAGTTGAAAATGCTGTGTATAATACCGGCTCCTCCGTCCGCTAACAATTTAGGTACAAACTCGAAAACTGACATTGACGCAAAATCTAGCCTTCTTCCAGGCGATATTCCCCATAATCTTATCGCGCAAGGGGCATCTTGCGCATTGCAGGGCCAACTCTCGAACAAAGCTTAGAACATGATAGACAGCGAAGAAGTGACTGTCTGAAAGGCCATCACTTCTCTTTTATACAAGAGAGACACTCAATAAGTTGCGTGGAATTCCGTCGATAAATCGGAGCAAGATCTCAAGCTAGTGACTCAGTTTTTGATAAGCCGATAACGCTAAAGCAACCCTTGGACCTTAAAGTGCTTGGAGGTGCTGATGTTAACAGGCAACCAGGTACATATAGGTACCTGAGGCTGGTATGACACGCAACAGGTACATAAGTAAACAGCCGATATACTTAAATGTTTGATCATCACCAAATTCTTGAGATTGTGATCCGTAACTTATCCATATCCGGCTAAGTCCTCCCGTTATCAGATCAACCGACAAGGCTCGATGCCGAGCGACTCAAAGCCGATCATATGCTTCGACCCCGATGTATTTGTAGTACGCTCCACTGGGAGCAAGATGGATTGGTTCTTCAGAGATATTCTACGAGACTACCGGTTCATGACAGACCGGAAGGCCATCGGTACATACCGGATGACAGCTTATCATAGGTAGGTTCTTTTTTCTTTTTGTATCGGCCCAAGCAAGCCCTCAAAATTAGAATGTTACTCCTTCCAGCCGTTGACAAGGGTCTCACAAACTTCATGGCGCAAGACCACAGGTTCCCTCTAGGGATCTGAAGCTTGTTATCTACTCGTCTACTTCGCCGAGCCTTCTCCTAGTTCAGGTAGCTTAGTGGATATCTTTAACCGAGAATCCAAGATGTGCGACCTCCCTCTCTGCTAGCTGGAGCCTCGAGAGCACGATGCTTTGCAACAGAGTCCATGGGTATGATCTTGTTCAGGGTCTGACCATAAAAGTTGAGCCACCTCTCACCATTGCCATCTATATATCTCGCGCGCAATTCCTTAATAAAGTCCGAAAAATCGTGATCCGTCTTAAACATTACAATATCATTACCGCTAAAATCTTTATTATCCGATTCTCATATTTCGATTCTGGATATGAAGGTAGCTCAACTTATTCAGGTTAGAACCTGCTTGCTGTTATAAAGAGCTTTTTATGAGGCCCTCGCCAAGCTGAAGCTAGGCAAGGTCTGATGAATGAGCCTAGTCCCATTAATACCAACGTGAACAGAGCCCCAACCTAGATTTAACTGATAGCCCGAGTGTCAAGAAATACGCCGGCCCTCTTCCGCAGGCCCGGCCAAAGACCGATTTAGTTAGCAATTACTCTCAGGACAGGTTCGGGTAGTTCTCCGAATGCATAGCGAATTCGGCTTGGGGAGGCATTCTCACGTTAGAGAAGTGAAAGGGTGTGTCTAGGATTCGCATGGTGATTTGGACTTACAATGGGAAAACAGACACTGTTCGTCACCATTAAGGTCCACCGAAAGGTGTTATGAAAATATTGCTCGGATTCGAAGAGGATAATAAGGATAGATAAGGTGAGTGTTTTTGACCATAAGGTAACTGGTTTGGAACCTACGCAATTAGAGGCTGCCCCTGACGCGGATCCAAGCTTCTTGTTTACACGTTTCCACACGAAAAGTTTATCCATCCGGACAAACATTTTAGCAGAAATATTGGCTGTTGCGATTACACACTTGCCTAGGACTAGCTTCTCGGCTTGATTTATTTATCACCTTCTACACAACTCGTAGTTCCCGCCGCCGGTGGAGAGTGCAGATGATCTTGCTGGCGTTTCTCTTCGGCCTTTGCCTCTGGCATGTCCCGGCCATTTACATAACGGCGACTACCAAGCACTTGTCACTCAACGATGGCTATGACTATGTCATTGCTGGTGCCGGAATCGGCGGGCTCGTGGCGGCAACCAGGCTGTCAGAGGACTCCTCGGGTAAGGTCACTTTCCCCCACGAAGCATTAACATCGTTGCTGATTTTCTCAAGTATCCGTGCTGGTAATCGAAGCGGGAGAGCTGTAAGTGAAGCCGATCTGTTCGACAACTCCTGGTCGCATTTGATCTAACTTTCAGCAGCGACGACCAGGGCGAGGATGTCACGATACCGGGAACCATCGGTCGGTCTGGTTCTCAGAGATATAATTGGAACTTCACCACCGTCGAGCAACAACACCTGGATAACGAGACCCGGCCGTACATCCAAGGAAAAGCCGTCGGTGGTAGCACGATCCTGAATGGTCTCTGCTGGACGAGAGGCTCTGAAGCTCTCTTCAACGCTTGGAAGGCGCTGGGCAATCCTGATTAGGGATGGGATAATATCCTACCGTACTTCATCAAGGTGGGCTGCCAGATGTATCCCACACGACCTACGCAGCGGAGCTAACGTATGATCTAGTCTGAGAAGCTCTCAAGCCAGATCGACGACAGACTCCAGATTTCCGCCCGGGATGACGAGGGTGATTCCATACACGGCTATAGAGGGGCCGTCGAGATCGGTTTCCCCCAGTATTTCTACAACCAGTCTCGTGAGTGCAAAATCAGTCACCGGTAAACTAGAGCATTACTAACTCCACACAGTAAGCTTTCTGAAGGGTATGGAAGAACTTGGGACCCTATTCAATAATGACCCAAACAGCGGAGACCCTACCGGATGTAGTGTCATCCCGAGCAGCATGACTTCGGAAGAGCAGGCCCGCGATGACCCTCGTACCGCATACCTCGATCCCGTAGTATCGCGCCCAAATCTCCACGTCCTCACTGGTTACAGTGTCACACGGATCTTGCATGATGCAGCAACTGTGAAAGATTCTGCCCGCTTTGCGAATACTTCAGGGGTGGTTGTTACGGGCGTTGAGGTAGGCTTCCCCTTAAGGCGCATTATCAGAATTTAGATGGCAGTGCGCTTACCTTGACACCACTCCCGCAGTTTGCCGCTGATGCGACGGCCAAGAAGTACACCGTGATCTGTCAGAGGGACGTCATCCTCGCGGCCGGTGCCATATTCTCACCTGTGCTCTTGCAGATGTCTGGCTTGGGACCAAGATCAGTCCTGGAGAACCTGGGCATCGACGTGGTCGTCGACCTACCTGGCGTTGGCAGGAACCTCCAAGATCATCCGATGGTCCAGCCTGTATACAGCTGTGAGTTACGGTACTGTTTTCCTGGCGTCCAAGACTGATGTATAATGGATAGATACTGCACCCGATGTGTTCTCCGCGGAGGATATCGTAGGAAACACAAGAGACGAAGTGAGACAGGAATATCTCGTCAACAGAACAGGTTCGAAGACAGATATTCTCCGCAGTCTCCACGCAGATACTGACGTTGTCTTAGGGCCGTGGACGGCACCAATGGTGAACACTGTCGCATTCCTCCCACTACGATCGGTTACGGAAGACTGGGCTCACTTGCTGCGTGGCGCCGGAAAGGTGGCTGATCACCTGCCCACTTCCTATGACAAAACTCTTTATGCTGGCTATGCAGCACAACAAGAGCAACTGCTTTCACTTCTCAACCGCACCGACTCTCCCGCCTACGAGCTGATGTCGACATCCTGGGGCCAACTCGCGGTAAGCGCGCTCCAGCCCTTTTCGCGCGGGTTCGTGGAGGCGAGATCCCCGTCCGTGTTCGAGAACCAACCCCCCGTCATCGACCCCCGGTACTGCTCGCACGCCTTCGACTGCGAGGTCCTCCTGCTGGGCCTGGACATCAACGAGCGCCTCATCCGGACGGCTCCCATGGCCGCTCTGGGGCCGGCGCCGGCTTTCGGTTCGGACGAGGTCCAGGACAGAGCGGCTCTCAGCGAGACGATGCGACGGATGGTGATGTCCGAATCCCACCCGTCAGGCACGGCGGCGATGATGCCACTGGACAAGGGAGGGGTCGTGGATCCTTCTCTCAGGGTTTATGGTACGAGGAACTTGAGAGTTGTCGATGCGAGCGTTATACCCTTGATTCCGGACGGTCATATCCAAGCTGCCCTATATGCTGTTGCCGAAAAGGTACGTCGCGCTGCCCTTGTTACGGCTCGTCTTCTTCGATATCCGATATGGGACTGACTGAGACTGACGATTTGCAAATACAGGCTGCGGACATCATCAAGCGCGACGGTTCAGTAACCCCTGACGCAAACAACCCGGACGGCGGAGATCAGCGTCAACACCCACACCTCGCACATCAGCACACGAGACCACACTAAGTCCCTACAATATGAGATCTAGTAGGGAGCGGCATCTCCACATGATTTGCTTTCAGTGGTACGGACAAGATTCGCAAGGAAATAGGGAACTCGTCGCATACGACCGCAATAGGCGGGTAATATAACGGACCCATGATGAATTCTGCGAACAAACGCAACGACGTACACTATTCTACGTGACATTCTCCTACTCAGCGTCGTATAACAGCTAGGTTGGGTAGCTGTGGGAAACCGAGAGGATAGACTGCGGCGCATCATAAGAGGCTGGAACGTAGATTGATGTTCAAGGCAAGACAACGGGCTTTCTTCCAATTGTCGCAGTAGTAGGCACGTATTTGGCAATCGTCGAGACTATATGACGCCGCCCCATCATAAGCGTAATATCAAGGTGGTCGTCTACGTCCTGGGGTAGCAAGCACATATAGAATTAAGCTTATTTATTAAGCCTGTTTTGGGAATTACATGACGGAGGAAAGTTGGTCGTGGCTGGGGAGTCCGCCTCCTGTGGGGCCGCACTTTGCATTTGGCCAGTAGGTATTGCCTAACCGAACCTCGTTGGTTGCACCATTTCGGTCCTGCAAAGGAGCCTGTTGGTTTTGCGTTAATACAGCACGTAAATTGCGAATTGTGGAGAACGCTTCTGATTGAGTAAATGACGCAGTAATGTGTGGGGAATTAGGATTAGTCCCATAGAAATTGCGCGGTCGCGTCAAGCGGCAGAATCCGAAAAGGGAAAGTTAGCACAATCAGCCTGTGGACTCTCACACCGCTTTCGGCATACAAATAGCTAGTTCGCCTCCAACGAATCTTGGTTTTCTTTTCCTTTTCTCTTCATACTTACCTTGTGGGTCTATTCCCAGCTCAAGATTTGGGAATAGGAAGGGGGAGAGCCTGCATTGCACGGCGCGGAGCTAGCCCTCTTCTACTATCCTTCGGGATCGTAGTCCGCGTAATTTTTGCTATTTTACCAATTGTTTTCGTTGTGATCATCACCTTGCGTGGTGTCATGAGGAAGGCCTTAACTCTTGTTTCTGCTCGTAAAAGGCTCAATGCCCGCCTTCGGTTTGAGGGTATTACCATATGTTTAATGGCAGGTTCGTGTGTGCTCGGTAATGGTTCGTAGTGGCTTGCTCCGGAAGCCCAAAGTGTGCTTACGCATGACAGCGTCCTAGTGATATGCTGATGATTGCCATGATATGATCGTAACCGCCACGAGCTGTCTGCCCAATGACTGCAACTTCGAGATGTAACAGTTCCCAGAGTTCAAGCGAATCACAATGCGCTGACCTACTGTTTATTATCTTGGACGATAAGTTATCCTGGCAGGTGCACTACGAAGCCAGGTGGTCTTCCTGCATGTATGCATGTATGCATACATGCGAATCGACTTATAAGAAGTAGTGCTGCATCATCTTTCGGCTGCAGGCCGCCAGCGTTGTTAGCGACTGCTTATTAGTGGTCAGCATTCCGTTGATGTCAGAGTCCGAACTGCAAGCATACCTACCCGAGCAGCAACCATTATGCATGTTGGGCCAGAATCGCAGCCATTGCTTTCAAAAAAGCCGTGGCTTCGGGTGCGGATATTCCGGGCACCAGGTGCTATCAGTGTCCTTTGCGACTCCCAAAAACGCGGCCAACCAGGTTACTAGCCAGAGCGAGTAACTCCAGCTGAGTCAGAGAACACACAACCCAATCAACCATCTTGTTACCAATCAGCCATAGCCTACCAGACGCACTGATCGATAGAACATACTACAAGCACTGGGGAGATGTGAAGTAACCCTGAACTGCCTCATCTGAGTTTGAGCTGTCCAACCGAACTCTCAGGATGATCCTAGCACACGACCTTGAAACCGCACCGATGGCGGCGGTGATTCTGTCTCGTTCTGTTCTGCTTCGTACGTAGTACGCTTCCATGCGCAGTACTCATCAGTCGCGATGTTCCTTGTGTCTCATATGTCACATGCGATAAATTTGTTGCTTCCGGACACATATCAACGTTGCAGCCTACCTTGGAGGTAAATGGAAACTTAACGTCCGCGTCGTGCTTGCACGTTTTGGATGGAGCTCGGTAACGGACAGGAAATACTGGCTGGGGGGACTGGTTGGCCCCGTCTGAGCAGCTGCCATGTCGACCGTGGGGCTTAATTCCTGCTGTCAACAGTCATTAGGCGTCGTCCATTCGGCACTGTGCTAAGGGGTGGCAAAAAGGTATGTTTTCACCAAGTAATGGAAGTCTACATCTGGTGGGACTTTTGCCATGACATAAAAAGCTTTTCCCTCAAATTGCAGACTTGTGTCTACCCTACACTACCTCTTCACAAGAGCCATCCCCTCAAGCCAACATTTTGCTACTCGCACCAATACCTACTTACACTACAACTGCACGCCTACCCCTTCCACGTCGTCCTCTTGCACCCCCGGGGCTTCATCGTCATGGCGAGCTCTTATCTCACACATCCATTTCTAATTAGAAGTCGTTTAAAACGACCTGACTAGTTTCTTTTCTTCTTGCCTCATGAGGATGAGAATAGATCCATTATTGCACATTATCTTATGAGGTATTCTACCGCTTTATAGACCCATTGATGGGTGACGAAAGCAGAACCCTCTCGCTCACCTATTCGTCTCCCACGCAGCTCCCACCTACAGCGAGCGACTTTTCCACCTTGGGCAAGGAATCAAGGCAGAAAATGCAAGGGCGGGGTTCCATCGTATCAAAGACGCCTCTGGTTCGCACTGGTTCAGGGCTCATTCATCTTGGATGCTCTTGGCCTAATACTTTTTGGGTTTAGGGGTTGCTTAACGGCGACATCTGAGTGGTCACCGTTTCTTAGACCGCTTTGATGGCACGCGTTCCGCCTCATCCTGCAGTAGCAGCTCGTTGCGCGGCCAGGCCAAATTTAGGTGCGGTATTGCTGCTCACCTTTCCCCCATTCTCTCCAACTCAAATTGTTCATTGCTGCCAGTGCAACAGTGATAAGGATGCCCAAGATGGTGCTAGCTTGGCATCCAACTGAAGCTTTCCCCAGAGTTGCCCCCCTACTTCGTGCTCCGAACACGGTAGGGCTATTGTTGGCGTGCATCGGTGTTCCTTTCCCCTCCATGGATCGGCTCGCATTCGATGCATCTTCGAAGATTTTTTTTTTAATCCAACACATCCTCTTATGTCCCAATGCAGCAATAGCATATCCCTTTGCTGTTATTGGCAGCAATGGTGTTTCTTCCCTATGCAGAAGCGTCAGAAGTGTGAGTTTTCCCGTTTTCCCCTTTTTGGGTCTCCTTAATAGTTCCGGTTGAGGAAAAGAATCGGCTTCTGGGGTAAGCAAAAGTACTTATCCAGTCAACACTGGGAAGTATGTCCCAGCGACAGAACCGTTCCCCCAGCCGGGAGAGAGCCACACCCACCAATTAGGGTGCACTTGGTACAGTACCCCCTCCCCTCCGCTTTTATCTCGCAGCACCAATTGCCCGGCAGAACAACAGGCGCTCTGGCTGGCGCAATACCAACCTACTACCTACATATGGGTAGTGCAGTACCGATGCTGTTCTATTCAATGGTAAGAGGAGCAATTGCGCAGCGCCGCTTTCCACTGCACCACATAGCGTAGAGCACTCCAAGGGACTCCGCTCCTGCCTACTGGACAAGACTGACTGCTGGCTGGCTACCTGTGGGCTGTAGCCATAGCCAGTCTCCGCCCCCCTCTGTGCCTTTTGCTTGGTGCGCATTCTCCCTCTTCCCTTTTCGGTACCTGCCTAGGTAACGTGTATGTATGTATGAAGCAGTAGGTAGGTAGGCAGGTGTGGCTCTGGCTGTGTGGACTTTTTGGCTTTGGTCTCGCTCATTCTCAACTCAACTCAGACCCATCCATCCCATCCTGTCCCCAATCCCATTCCATCCCCCATTCCCATCCCTCTTTGTACACTTCAATCTTCTTTCCACCAACTCTCCGACCGAAAAACATTTTCCTTCGAACACGGTATCCCCAATTTCTCAACATCATACACACGAGTTTATTATCCCCCTGGATTTCGACATATACGATCAACCCGGTACAGTTCATACGTACCCCCCTCTAGGCGCATCCGTCCTGTCCCAAGTTTCGAGATTTTGCCCCCTGCGGTTGTCGCTCTCCATAGCGATCAGGCCATAACTTCTCCCGCCTTTCTGGTCCACTCAACAATCCTTAACTCGATATTCGCGTCGGACAACTCAGTATTACTGTCGCATCTACCTTGGATCGCCGAGTCTTCCTTTGTTTCTGGCCTGTCCTTCGTGGTTAAGCCGCGTCCGTTATTCGAGTCCCTCCCTGCCGAATCCGCCAGCTTATCAACGACAACAATAACAGGCCATCCTACTGCGACCTCAACGGGTGGTACTCACAAGATACTTTTGCCCGCCTTCCGAAACCTTCAAGCAGCGCAGTTACGTCGAACATCGCTTCGTCGTCATGCCATCCATAGCACAACGCTGAAGAACAACCCTTCCAGACTCTCTGACACCCGACTGCCTCGTTTGGTGTCTATTAGATTATGACAGAAAAGCTCCCACCGCTGTCAACGCATCTAGTGACTCCGAGTCAGACGGCCGCCATCAGTCCCAAAGCCGCACCTGCCTTGCCGCAACATGTGCCCAGTAAGATTGAGGTGGTCGATGAAGAGCCCTACACAATCAAGTGTATCTGTGGCTTCTCTGACGATGACGGGAACACCATCTACTGCGAAACATGCGATACCTGGCAGCATATCGAGTGTTTCTACCCCCACAATACCCAGGAGGCGTATCGAGAGGATTTCGCTCATTCCTGTGCCGACTGCAAGCCCCGTCCGCTTGACCGTCAACGTGCCTTTGAACTACAGACCCTGCGGCAGGGCAGAACCAATACGACGGAAATCCTCGACAGAAATAAGAAGCGGCCGCCGACCAAAAGCCAAAAGAAGAAGGCCAAGCCGAATGATGTTCTGGTGAATGGCTATAACGGTTCCGACACATACACAAGACAGGGTCATGAGAGCATAACACCACATCAGCATAAGAAGTCCAAGAGCACCCACCGGTCCAGCCAATCCATCAGTTCCCAAAACCCCAAGCGAAGCCCTTCTTATGGTCACAAATCTGGAAATCCCCATGGCCATCCGCCTAGCCCTGCGACGACGCCGCCAGATCTCCCACTAGATGCCGAGATTCACAACTACTCCAGTGGCTTCATGAACCTGTATAATGATGATGGTGACGTGTCCCTCGTCCAGACTAACTCGTTCGCCAGCCTCGTCATTTCCAACGTACTGTCCCTATGGCTGCGCGACCACGAGAGGTTAAAACAAGAGACCGGCTGCGACTTCGATGACGTCTTCCAGTCGTTACCTAAAAACATAGACGAGCTCAAGAGACCACCGGTGATAGAGCACAAGAAGCTGCAAATAGCTCCGGATACCGTACTCCACTGGCAATACCTCTCGACGCCCTACGCGATCGAGAAGGACGTCCCGCTTGTCGAACTGAATGGCCAGATCGGTATTCAGAAGAACTACTGTGAAGATCCGGAGAATCGGTGGCCAGAAATGAGCTCGCCGCTCCCCTTCGTTTTCTTCCACCCGCTGCTCCCCATTTATATCGACACGAGAAAGGAAGGTTCCGTCGCCCGCTACGTCCGGCGGAGTTGCAAACCAAACGCGGTTCTCGATACCTATCTATCCGGTGGTTCTGAGTACCACTTTTGGCTTGTCAGCGACAGAAAAATATCTCCCAGCGAACAGATAACAATACCGTGGGATTTCCGGTTACCCAAGAACGACAAGAACAGAATGTTGCGGTTACTCGGTCTCGGCGACGAGGATACGAGCGCACAGCCAGAATTCGACATGAATGAAATAGAGAGTTATCAAAATATTTCCTCGTGGATATATACCATCCTCTCCGAATATGGTGGCTGCGCTTGCGATTTGGGACCTGGTTGTGCGTTTGCGCGTTTTCATCGGGCGTACATTACCAGGACGCAAACCAAGCCAAATGCGAATAGGAGGAAGTCTCGCAAACCCAAGGCCAATACTTTATCGCCGACGAGTACCGGTAACAGCCGAGCCCCTAGTGAGGGCCAAGGTGATGAGGGTGTAGACAACGACTCCGGGTCCTCCCGAAGTAAACCGCCCAGTCGAGACATGACGCCGGCTCGGCAAGGCTCGTTTGACACCCTGGGGGTATTGACTGAGCTCACGGACAGGGACAAGCGCAAAGTGCAAATGGTTGAGGACACATTCCGCCGCATGGAGCAGCAGGCCCCTCCTCGGAAGAAGAAGCGGACGTCAGACGGCACTGGTAGTTCAGGAACCGCCGCGAAACCAAAGTCACGTAATTCGACAAGCCAGGCATCTACCGGTCATAATGCACCATTCGAACGTCGCTACGTTGACGCTAGCACTTCGAAGCGGAGCGTCTCGAAGTCGCCACCCAGCACCCGACAGCCGTACGGGACGGATCCGGTAAAGGTGCAAGAGTCGCTTCCTATTCCGCTGCGACGCTCGTCACAGGCCAGTCGTCCAGAATATTGCGACGCCTCCGTGCAGACGGATCCTGTTGAAGGGGAGTGGTATAGCAACGTCCAGCGGATTTCGACGCCGAAGAGGAGAGTCGTCTCGCTGTCTAAGCGATTGCTGGAAAACCGCCACCGTGTCCGAGCGAGTGGATTACAACGAGGGAGCATGGTGGCTGCTTCTCCGACGTCCGCCGTCTCTGCGATGGCGAAAATGGACCTGGACTCTCCATCAACTGAGCGAACACGTTCCATCGCATCCCCCACAGCAGACGCAGGAAGTAGACCGCAGATATCGACCGCTGATCACTCGAGCGATACGCCGATGACGGATGCCCCATCTCTGCCGTCTGCAGATCCAAAGACTCCCCAGATGACCGATGATGAACCTGTTGGAAGCGCCAAAACGAAGGCGCCCGAGTTGCGAATGCAGCTACCTCCCGTTCCGGCTTTCAATAGTTCGGGCTCTACGACTTCCGCCATCAGTACTCCATTATCAACTGCTGCAAGCATGGTCCAGTCACCGTTTGCCAGCAGTAACCTACCAAGTCCATTCGCACCACCAGCTGTGAATGGTGTTGTGGCCCACCCTAGTCCCGTCAAGAAGAAGTTGAGCCTCAGCGATTATACCAAGAGCAGGATGAACAAAGCGGCGGCGGCGAAGCCGGCTGGCAATTCGCTTAAGCCACAGGCTCCGGCTCTGGAAGAAGCCAAATCGCTGACCAACACTGACACGGTTATGATCGAACCCCCTGTCAACGAAAAGACCATCGATCCTTCGAGCACGGTTTAATGGCAACGTGTCGGGCCGATCATTACACCCTATTTATTTTGTAATATATAGAGCAGGGTCCCCGGATCAGAGATCTGTCGGGCGCCCCGTTCAATGGTCTTCATTCTCTTTTACCTTCGGCGTATTATTCACGAGACTCCTTTTCTATTATGGGTGTTTCTGACAGATTCATTGCGACCATGAACGGGATGGGGATGCAGCCGATGACGGCGTTTTCTGCGTCTGGCGTTAAAAGCGGTCGTTTGGTAAGGGTGTACGGTCTCGGGTGATACGTGACGTTGCGGGTTTTGAAAAAGGGAGGTCCATCTGAGCCGATCCGTTATTTGCTGAACATATCTCACAAAGTGGATGGGATGTTGTTTCTTATAGCAGGCTCAAGATTGCATGTCCGCGCACGTCATAGAGACCCGTCATGATTTTCTATGGGCGCAACAACCGGAAGAAAAGGGAGGCGGAGTTAAAGTTCATGGCGAGGAAGTATTCCTATACCATTGTATGTACTACTAGAGGGTCAACCACACAGGTTCGGATACCGGGGGCGATGATTGAAGGGTCTACTACTGCACAAACAATATGATTAGCAAAGGGAAAGGGAGAGAGGGGTGGCAGGCGGGCAATGACGCACGGAACTGCCGACATGAGAGCCGTCGCTTACTGGCTGTTGAATGAAAAGAAAGGAATTGAAATGTTCACTCTGGCCTTCGCCCGCTGCACTGCTGATGAATGATGTAAGCTGATTCAACTCCAAATGATAATAGTCTTGTGGGGGAGGGGGGTGGGGTTCTAATAAGAGGGACGCGAGCTGGAATACATATTTGATTATAAAACATGCAGTGGCAGGGCATTGCTTGCGATACGGTGGAGCCGTGGGACATCTGCGCCGATAGATACCTAAATACCCCCTCCCGTGTTGGATTGGGTTGAACGGGTGATATGCCGTTGTTGAGGTAACCATTCCTGGATTATTCAGTCAGCAAACGAGCAAGCAGTAATACATGGACGGTATCGGCATTGGGGAGACGCAGAAAAACATGAAGGTCCCATCCGTTACCCGATTATTACGTAGGTACCGTACCTTATTACTACCTATCATCCTTACCATTTTACAGCGCAGGAAGGGGGACGTGCCCTATCACTACTACCCCTATGTACTACCCCCCACCCATGCGAAAGGCCATCGTCATCATCATCATCAGCGTGGTCGTCCGAACCAAGCAAGCAAGGCTGCAAAGGAGGCCGCCCCTGGCTGCTGCGGCGTAGGTAGGTAGGTCAGGTAGGGCGTGCCGTGCCTGCTCGCTGAGAGGCACAAAGAAAAGACGGAAGGGGAGATGGGCGGCGACGGCTGGAGATGGCGTCTATCCGCCCAAGGCATGCGTTTGCCGGGTAGTCTGGAAAACGCACGAAGTAATAGATAGGCGGAGGTTACCGCATTCTCTACCTATCTGGAATCGTACCCCATCAATTCTCCTTCCCATGGAAAGGAGCTATGAGGTAGGAATCAAGCCCTGGTCTGCATCTCTTTGGCGCTGGTTAAGTCAACTCCGTCCGATAGGGGGATGCTCGCCACATGCATCTGCAATTTCTACCGTTGCCAGACAAGTTAGCATTTGTACGCCTTGCTCCGAGATGACTGTCAGCAGATATGGAGAGATCTCTTGAGAGGCACGAAGTCCGAGTACCCCAGGGGATATTACGCAACGCGTAATATATTGGGGCAGGCCATGGAGGAGGCATCCGGATCCCTGGCCTGATGGTTTGCCAGGCACGCTCTCTACGGAAAGTTCACCTACTTCAGACCTTCCGGGAGCCATTATACCACCCAAAGCCATACCATGCAATATTAGCCGAGTGGAAACAGAGCACGCAACGTGAGGACAGATCGCAAGAACAAATTGTTCGAAAATTATCGAAGTTTTTCATATTTGGAGCAACGCATCAACATAAAATATACTACGTGGCCTACAATCCCACGGACGAGGGGTATCTCTCTATAGCCCTAAAGTAATAAAAATGACGCCGGAGTCATCTCATCCCCCCAAGGAGTCAGCTGTCCGCCTAACTAGACGACGCTACGAAGATCCAGATTGTCCTCCCTAAATATCAGGAGCGCCAGCTTGTGTCGCACGACCAGGCCGAATAGGCCGAGCACGAGCTGCATCAGCGTGATCTCCGTGGCCAGCCGGTCCTCCCTCATGGGTCCCCTCCAGACGAGCCACAGGTTCAGGATGGTGAAGTTGCTCGACTCCTGGAGGACGCCCTGCTCCTCCTTGAGGCTAAGTAGCCGGAGGCGCGCTAGTAGCCGCAGGGCCTGCATGATGGCGGGGCGTGGCTGCTTGTCGGGCGCCCACCTGGTAACGCTGGGCTCGAGCAGGCCGGTGCGCGCGTTGAAGTGCGGGAGGCGGTGCCGCGGGCACGGGACCAGCTTGAAGAGCTGGGGCGTGCTGTAGACGAAGTTGAAGATCTGCGGCAGCAGCAGCAGGATAAGCGTCTTCGAGAAATGGCCCAGGATACTAACCACCACGAACACCATGCCGGCAAAGTAGCAGTAGGTGTCGCCTACGAACGCGCGCGCGGGGTACCAGTTATGCGCCAGCAGCGCGAAGCTGACGCCGAGGAACGGGAGGAGGAAGTAGAGCGAGAACAGGTGGGAGTCGGTCGCCGGGTGAGGATAGGGGGTGGTGAGATAGAGGATGTCGTTGAGCGCGAGGAGAGTGGCGATGACGATGCTCTGGGTGACCTCTATTCCGTTGATCCCTGCAAGAATGTTGATGCTATTTGGGCTGAAGATGCATAACGCGGCCATGTAAACGTAGTAGAGCACTCCGAGGTCGAGCAGTTCACGGCCGGCGTAGGGTTGAAGGAAGGTGGGCAGTACTATGGAAGTGACGCCGAAGTCGACAAAGTAGACGACTAAGAGGGGGATCGAGGCGAAGGCAGGAATGAAGAATTTGTGTCGCCATCGAATGTCGAATAAGTCATCACCGAAGCCGAGGATGGTTATGGAGTGCAAGGAGATGATGGCAGAGAGGAAGGATGCCAGCTGCGAAGTTTGGATGTCAGACACATTATCACACAGCCACAGCCAGATGGCAGTAAGAGGACACCGGATCATACCTTGCTATGCGGGAACTTGTGTAGTAGCCTTCCCTTCTGGACATACTCGATGTTCATGACCACGTCCCGGTTGCCGCCTCCACTAGTAGCGACTACTATGTCCTTGTAGAAGGGGATGAGTATGAAGACGATGATGACGAATAGGTAGACGACGGCGCAGATGGCCCCCATGCACTCGGGCAAGTAGTGATTGTTGTTCGCCTTGGACATGTCGCGACCCTTCAGGCCGGCGTTGACGAAGGTGGGACCGAGCCATCGTATCATGGCATAACTGGCGGCAAAGGCGAGACCGCTGAAGCAGAGCGACGCGACCAGAGGTTCCCCTTCGCCATTCTCAAAGCTCCGTGCCAGAATCACGGCGCATACTACGGCGAGGCCAGAGAGGTTGAGAGTCTCGGTTCGTGAAAGGGTCGATGAAGGTGAGCCAGCCATGTTTGGCGACGGCGCATTTTATCGGGGTGGATCGACAAGAGTATAGTAGGATGATCGATGACGAAGGAGGCGGCGATGGTGGGAGTCCCGGTTTCTTCTGGCCCCGACAACTATCACCAACGACTTCGAAGTCGATACACGGGGCAGGATGTGAATGTATCGTGGTCTTACACATGCTTAGTCTAAGTCTTGAGGCTGACGGTGGTGAGTTTCGGGTCGATAAGATAAAGTTCAGTCGAAACGTGTCCCCAAACGCGACTTCTTAATTAAATAGAACGGGTCCTCATGATACCATCTTCGTTCCTGCCGAGAGCGCCAACCATATCAAGTACCATCCCTGTACGTACGAAGTGCTGTATACAGATACGGATTGGTACTTACTAAGTACTTAAAATATCCCATTAAAACAAGCGACTTTAATATTACCTAGTATATATATATATAGTCTTGTTTGGTTCCAAAGGCACTTAACAGTCAGCCTATAGATGAATTGGGCCTTTATACTCCTCCATGAAGCCACTCCCTGTCAAGGGAACCGCGGTCCTTCAGGCCACGGGGGCCGCTATCTGGGATTGAGGTCGGCTTTTATCTACACGTCCATTCACGTTCATGGCTTTTCTTGGACAATTGGCCATAGAGGTTCTCCTGTCAATCCCGGATGCTGAGCTCCAAAAGGACTACCGACCAATAGGCGGCAACAATAATAAGCACAGCTTGAGGCCCTTGATGTCTAAACGGCCTCCTCAAATCAAAGACTGCAAGCCCCCCACGCTAATGAGGCACGTTATATACCTATGTAGGCACTTATATAACTGCCGTGGCCCTCGTTTTCTGTGGCACCCAGGTCTCACTAAACATTTACTTCGTCCGATGTGAATTGGCTGCGATACGTTCTCTTTGTTGAGATGTCCCCCCCGGGCTGGTATCGAAGTGTTTTTTTTTAAGAAAAAAAAAAAAAACCTGCATCACGAGCTCGGTGTACATTCCATCGCTCCAGGACTTCTACCGGCCGCCGTCACTATGCCCAGAACTTCGCAGGTCATCGGAACATCTCCCCGATTAAGCTGCCGTTCTAGCCCTCAGAATGATAACACAGTCGTCATTACCAGTGGTACGAACCCATATTGACACACGAGATTGCTTAAGGTCCGGAGGTGCTGCTTTCCACCACATTTAACCAACTGCGGAAAGGGCAATATTCAGATTTTAAGGACGCATTCTTCTCATAGGCCGAAGTTTTTGTTCGCGGATTAGATGAGCTGTCTTCGTAGATCCCGTTGTAAGTACTCGAAACTCAGCAAATGGTGTGTGTGTGTCCAGATGCAGACACATGCCAGCTGGATCCGGGGCGGCAGCGACCGCATTTTCAGTTTACCTTTTGCCGGCAGGTACGACTCTGTTTCGACTGATTCAACACTAACATTGCGGAGTCAATTGACAGCAACCCACCTAAGTAGAGCTTTGGAAGCTTGCTATCCCCGAGGCCCCCTTCCATCTAAAAGGCATTGATCAACGTCATCACCTATCCATATCAACGCCACTCGTCTCGTCAAGCACACGCAGCTAGCGAAGAGATATGTCCGGCTCTGTGCTCGCACAACCATCCCAACTACAACAGGAGGTGGTGAGGAGGCCGGGCTATTGGTTCATCCAGACGCCGGCGTGCGCCGTCGTGGCGGCGCGGACGATGCTGTGGTTCAGAGGGATCCCGGTGCGCAGCGCCCACGCGCGTCCGGTCTGGAGGCTCACCGCGACCGTCGCCTTCCCCATCGCCGCCTGGGACGTCTGGTACTACGTCCGGGCGAAGAAGACCGTCGCCTATAGCGCCGAGCGGGAGAGGTTGGCCCAGATGATAAAGGGTTCCCCGGAGCAAGGCAGCCCCACCACCACCGACTCGCCTGCGGACATGCGGGATCCGTGGACTGAAAATTAAAAGCGTGACATCTCGGGACGACGGTGGACGCAGATTCTTCTTTTTATTGTCATGTCAACCACTACCCTCCCCCTCTCTCACCCGTTGCAATGTGCTTTCATACGCATACTTAAATGAAGCGGCTAGTTATGGACTCGGCCGATTTCTGAAAAAGCAATGACAAAGCAAACCTCTCCTGGACGCCCAATCAATCCCAGGAACCCAATCGAGAGACCGGACGATATCCTCACTCACCAGACGAAATAAATGGCCCTGGGTCAAGAGCCCGGACTCGCAGACGCGAATGCCACCCCACGTGTCACAACGGCGCGCCTCCACACGCAGGGTCGCCACGCCCCCGATAAATCGCCAAGAACGACAAGCTCCGCAGCGGCCAGGGGCAGAGGTGGGGTTGCCGAAATGGCCTCCCTCGCAACGTGCCCGGAGATCTCGTGCTCCAATGGCTTCACGTAATTCTCAGACCGGGTTCGCACTCATAACGGCAGCGCCGCACCCGTTGCGAGCTTCCCGAAAGGGAGAGGTCAGCGGGGACGGGCAGTGGATGCCATGGGCCTAGGGGCGTTCCCAAGAGTCTGGTTCGGGGGCTGTCCCCGGTGCGTTGCGTTTGCATGAGCAGGGCGTGTATGCGTGCGGTGTGGTATCAGACCAGTGCAGGTCGGATGATGGATGTCGAGACCCCTCTCTGGTCGATTGCATATAAGTAGGCTACGTACGTCGCGATCTGAATACATGGAAAAGTCCCTAGCTGTTGACCCACACTTTGTCTCCCTCTTGGTGTTAAGCATAGTTGCGGGCTCCCGTAGACAAGATGCGGTACTCGTTCTTTCTCACCGGACTGCTCGTTCAGAGCGCCGCTGCCGGCTGGCTCTTTCCCACGGCGCGCAACTTCATCTACATCGTGCCTGATGGTGAGTTACACACCACGTGCCAGAACTCTCCTTTCTCGAATCCGTTCCCCGCGGCGGGGGACCGTTCACCGAAGCGTGCCCGTCGGAGCCGTGACTTAACCGCAAAACGTCCCGCTAAAAATGAGCGCTACTTCGTCCGCCCCGTCCGTTCTTCCTGAATAAAGCATATCACTGACGAGGAGCCCCGTTCGGCAGGATACGGCCCCGCGTCGCAGACGATGGCGAGAGACTACATTTCCCTCATGCAGAACGGCGAGAACCCGCGCGCGCCCGTCAGCATCCAACTGCCCGCCGACGAGATGGTCATCGGCAACGTCCGGACCCACGCGAGCGACAACCTGATCACCGACTCGGCCGCCTCCGCGACCGCCTTCGGCTGCGGCGTCGAGACCTACAACAACGGTAAGAGACCACCGACGCTGACCGATATTCCTCAGCGGCAGAGCTTGTCTTTATATATTCCCGGTAACTAACTCGTCTCGGCTATCTAGCCATCGGCGTCGACCCTGAGGGACAGCCCGTCGGCTCCATTCTCGAGGCGGCCAAGTTGAAGGGGTTCAAGACCGGTCTCGTGGTCACGTCGACCATCAACCACGCCACGCCAGCCCGTACGTGCCGATATTATCCCATTGCTGCGCTGCTGGGGGGCCAGGAGTGCTAACGTTGTTAAAAGGTTACGCGGCCCATGTTGCTCACCGCAACTCGTACGCGAAGATTGCCGAGCATGAGATTGGTTACAGCCACCCCCTCGGCTCGGTCGTCGACATCCTACTCGGCGGAGGTTGGTGCTACTTCAAGCCGCAGTCCGACGAGACTTCCTGCCGAAGCGATGACATTGACCTCTTCGGATGGGCCAAGAAGAAGGGATTCCGCGTCATGCAGGACCGCGCTGCGTTCGATGAGCTGAAGAAGGGCACGTCGAAGGCGGCCGACCTGCCATACATGAGTCTGTTCAACGATGGTGAGTGGTTTGGCCTGCCACGTGGTTGACGCTTCGTCATTGACATCTCTCCTCTAGGCCAGATGATGTACGAGATCGATCGCTCCCGACAGCCCGAGAAGGAACCCTCCCTTCTTGAAATGGTCGAGACGGCGCTCAACTCACTTGACCGGGCCACCAAGTGGTCGTTCAAGGGATATCTCTTGATGATTGAGGCTTCCCGTATCGACCACGCGGGCCACGCGAACGACCCAGCCGGTGAGTAATTCTGGAGGACACGTCCACTCATTCTCGGATCTAGCGCTCACGAGGTGATGCTCATCTGAGTGTGTTTCTCGCGCTACAGCTTCTGAGGCGCCACTTGACCTCCTATTCCCTTCCTAAGGTCTCGTACTAACCCGGAATAATCCACAGGTCATCTGCACGACACCCTTATGTATAATGATGTTATGAAGTTTGTCCGCGAATGGATCGACAAGCACCCGGATACGATGATGATGTCGGCAGCTGACCACGAGTGCGGTGATCTGACTCTCAACGGCTTCAACCCTGTGCCGCTCAAGGACGTCTCGATGTCAATCGAGCGTGCTCAGGAACTCTGGTCTGCGTACAACGGCACCGACCGACGAGCTTATCTTGCGGAGACCATCCTGCCCGGGTACGGCTTGTCGGGTCTGAGCGATTCCGAGATTGACCAGATTCTGGCGGGCAACAACCTTGGCCGTGACCTGACCTCACAACTCAGCCGGAAGGCGGGTGTCCACTGGTCGTCCGGTGACCATACCGCTTCTGACATCACGCTCTTCGGATATGGCAACGGCTGGAGAGGCGGAAACCTGAAAGCTGATATGGCTGGCAACTGGGATAACACGCAGGCAAGTTTCGTCGCCGTTTCGCCCCGGATCCCTTGAGTCACTGGACTAACACACTTCGCCATCCACCAGTTACCGGGCTACATTGAGGGGTGTCCCTAAGTTGAAGATGAGCGATGTGACCAAGAAGCTCCGCCAGGGCGGTACCGATTGGGTTGGCAAGAGGAGTGTCGAGGGTCCTGACCATGGCCACACGCACTAGAGAAATAACTTTGCGATCGTAAGCAACTGTAATGTAATAGAGAGTTCACACTGCATCGCTGATGGATCAACCTTCGTGTTGGTCCAAGGATCCGGTGCGGAAAAGAGACTTAGTACGGCTCTTGGGCGAATCATTCATCACCCAATTGAACATGGAAGTGATTATCAGGTGTTGGCACGCCGAATAAGACATTCGGTAGGGCTTTGTTGACTGCTTAGGGTATGACCATTCTCGTCTTCATCATGCCCAGCTCTGAGCTCTTCGCCCATGTACCGTCGGGTGTCTGTCGGTAGCATATCAACTTGCCGTCGTCTCCAACACTTCCCAGAATTTGGCCGTCGTCGTCGAATCCGACCCGCCATACAGGGGAGTGGTGGATGTCTAGTTTCGACAGTTCCTTAACTTTGTGGGTAATTTGTCCAGGTTGGCCAGTTGAAGTCCGTTCTCCATGAGTCCCCGATTTGTCAATCTCGGCCCTGATGCCGGAATGCGCCTGCGAGAGTGTCCTAGCACGCCCACTTTTGGAGGAATAGTGATTTTCATCATGTCTTCCTGCGCCTGTAACGTCTGCGGTAGACCACGACTTCCCATCTTCATTGGAAAAGGGTGTATCGACACGGAAGACTCTCACAAAGCCATCCTGGCAAGCTGTAGCAACCGTGTCATAGCCCCTGTAATTCCCCGGTGCCCAAGCGACGTCCCGAACCAGGCCCTTATGGCCGGTGATTTCGACAGCCAAGTAGAACTCCCTCGCCCTAGTCGCGGCGCCAAACGAACTGGTGATCGTATCTCGAGTCCTGAAGACCTTGACTGTGTCCAATCCAGCGACGACCAAGCCCAGAGCATCTGTTGGCACACCCGCTCTCAAAGCCGTATAGCAGGGTTCTGGATTGGGGTCAAACTGAACCTTGAAACAGGTCTCCTCTCCGCGGTTCGGCTTTTGACAAGCCTGAAAGTCGTCGATCTTCATATAATCGGCAATGGTCTCAGGGTCTTCACTTTCATGAACCGAGAGGTGCCCGTCTGCAGCGAGTAAAGCAAAATATGTATGCCGTGTTGCTTCGTCGTGTTTAATCGAGAAAGACCGGTAAGGATGTCGACCCGACCGGCTCTCGAAGGCAGCCTTTCCATTGGCTCCCCGTGAGCTAAAGCGCCTCCCCGGGGCAGCAGAAGGGTCCTCAGCCCAGAGCTTGAACCGGCCTTCAATACCGAGGGAGGCAAGAAGGTTCGGATACACCGTAGGAGGGAGCCATTGAAGCTACAGGATATGCCATATTAGCGTTCGACCAGTTCATATGATTGAATGACCCATACCTCTAAGATCTCGCCTCCATGGCCCCCCCAGTTATCACACATACGCCAACTACCGTCCTTGCACCTATTGAACACTCGGATCTTACCGTCGACGGACCCGGTTGCGCACCTATCGCCATACGCATTGAACGCGATGGCCTGTACGACGTCTTTATGGCCATGAGCGACGATTTCAAATGCTTTGCCATCTCCTGACATCGACTCGCTTGCTGGGGCAGCCATTGTCTGTTGGCTAGGAAGGAGTTTGCCCAGGTTAGAATATGTCAGACAACCACCTCAAATTAATTGTCTTGAGATGTACCAGAGGAATGCAGTGCCAGCTTGATGCTCCTGAGCTTAATCAGCGGAAGTGGGCCATCTCGTAATTGCATTAAGCAGCTCCGAATTGTGCACGGACCACGGCCATGATCTTTGCAGCAACAAGGGGGGCTAAAGCGTTTCTATGCACACCTACTACGCTGGAAATCACTCTGTGGTTCCCTAAGTCTAGCTATTTTGAATGTGGTTTGGCTTATACTGTAAGTGTTTTATATAATACTTATGTGAATCGTACTTACGACCAACTTTGAGCTGAAATCTCATGACTCTTCAGTTTCTCAAGCCAAGAATAAGGGGTATCCGAAATATACTTCTAGGTTTGGGAATCATTTCGGAATTAAGCGGGACTGTACTGGTTTGGTGCTATCACTATCCTTCTTCACTAATGTATTATCATACTTCCAGGCCGATGATGCCAACCCCGGAAACTGATATTATGATTTTATCGGCACACGAGAATACCAGTTTGCCCTTATCCCACTTTTAAGAATTGAAAGCCTTCTAGCTGGAAAGAGTAGCCTCTGGCCAATTCTAAGCGACGGGAGCCCTTCTTCCACAGCCTTTGCTTTGAGAGCCGTGTAATAAATCTTTCCAAATGCCCGAAATATTGCCTCGGCCTTTTTGGATCACCATGATGAGCAGTGACTTCTAAATGGATTACTTTCTGGATCCAAGGAATGTCCCCTTTAACTAAAACAACAAGTCACAGCCTATACTCTCACATCATGGCATACAAAAGCAACCAAGTAGTAAACCCATGAGGGTATATCCGCTACAACACCCCTAATGGCATTAAATCATAACCAAGCCGCCATGCTATCTGTGTTGTCCGCCATTGAGTCGCCATCAACACCCTTATCCTCCCGAACTCGTTTCAGAAACCCGATGGCGCGCGGCCCAAAGGGGAAGTGAAGCACGCCGAGGACTAGCCCCGCGAGGTATACGCCTGCCGCAACACGGAGTCTATGCGCGACGTGGCTAGAGATGTTCACGTAGGCGTCATCCCGGGCAGGTTAGCCGCGACGGAGGCGATGCTGAGCTGGTAGGTGATGGAAATGGCGGCAAGGCCACATCTGGCGAGTTGACATTGACCTGGCAGGGTGCGGTTTGCGTGGTGGCGGAGCCCGATCTCGGAGGCTGAGGGCGCAGGGTGCAATTACATGTATATTTTACTTTACGTGTTTCTCATCCAAAAATCACACAATTAAACTGGGTTTGAGTGTTTGGATAATGGATAATAAGGATAAAATAAACCATAAAACATTATTGGAAGCGTCATACTCTTACATAATGGAAAGGTAAGCAATAAGTAGTACAGGGATTTTAAAATAGGAGCACCGGGCGTTACTAGGGGTTAATAAAGGAATATAGCTTCCATACAGAAAATTGATGGATGAGTAGCACAACTTATTACATAACCTATACGCTCGCCTCAGCTCACAGGTAGAAATCACATGTTATCAACTAGATGGCGTAAAAATTTAGAACATTTGATAAAGCACCGTGCGCACCATGCTTATTCACAGCACCAGCTCAAAGCAATGGAGCTCACTATGAAGCTACATCATGAACAGTCGAACTGGGCATATCATCTCTGCTTGGAGTCAGATATAACCGTTTCTTGTGTGGTATCCAAAGACTTCTATAGAAGATGTCTTCTAAACGAACTATGTGGCTGATATTTAAGCGGTAGGTAAAACAATTTAAACGATTAGAAAGTCTTCCCAGGATTCTGCCAAACTTGCCCAAGCCTGTTTGACCATCCTTCCAATGCCAACTCTCTCCACCTTCGATTTGCTGGTTCCAGATCCTCCAGTTTCCCCTAGCCTCTTTATTAGCATGACATCGTAGACCGCATACTCCTCTATCTCTTTCGAGGCCGTCCAGGACAGCTCATCGCTGGAAAAGCTACATGCCTCGGTGAGGATGATGAGCTCATGCGGTATATGTAGTTTACGCCGAAAAGTTGTTTTGGGAAGGAGGATTGTCCCCAACCAGTCTCCCCCACCACCAGCCGATGCTGGAGCGCAGCTGGTGATTCCGAAGCGGGTAAGGCCGCGCGACCCGTCGTCTCCCTTCCCGCTGCGATCGTGCAGCGTTAACTTGAACTTGGCCACGTACGTCCGGATGGCGAGACCAACTATCGACGAACCTCGGACTTCTTGTGGTAAGACCTGCGTGAAGGGCTTCGTACGCTCCACAAGGTATTTTACTTCATGACCATTAGAGTCGTCCGGGGCGTCGTAGCGCACGCCCCCGATCCAGCCCGCCCAGGACCAGCTGGGGAAGAGCGGCCGGCCGTTTGGCTGGTCGTCCACCGCCCGCTTCAAAACTTCGGTGGGCTGCCACAGGATCCTGGCTTCTAGATATGAATCCGGAATGCCACAAAGGAAGTTGCAGTTATAAAATGAGCGGTAGATATTGAGTATTCCCCCTACGGCCCGGACGCGATCCGTGGCGTTCGTCAGGTCTCTCGAGGTGTATTCGGCCATCACCTTGCTGTACTCGTCAAACTAGTTCTTCGTCAGGGAAGTCTCCGTCTTGCGGTCTCCGTCAACGTTGCCTCCCCCGCTGAGGCGATGGTTTCCCCTCCGACTGAACTTGGGCGGTTGCCAACTCCGACTGAGTTCGATATCGAACATCGGCGCACAGTACTCGAGCAAAGGCGTTTCGGCGTGATAATCCTCACCCCAGATCGCCCTACTGCAATGGAAGTAGACGGTATCCTTCGTGAAGAACAAGCACCGGCGTGACAGCACGCGCTCTTGATACGTCCAGCCGCGGGAGTTCCAAGTGGACCCATCGACGACACCCTGCCAGTCCGGCAACAGGCTCACGAGCGTGAGCTCGGACGAGTATCGCGCTGTCTGCTGCCGGATGTTCCGCGATCCAGGATGCAGGCCCGAGATGCCCGCGTTGGCGTCGTCTCCCCCCGCGGCGACGATCGCTAGCGCGGCCTCGGCGTAGATGCGGTCTATGGCGGCGAGCTAGTATCTCTTATCGACGACGGAGTCTTGAAGGATACAGAGCGAGTCCACCCAGAGATAACGGAACCCGACTTTCCTGGCGACTATGATGGCGTCTTGTATGGTTCTCGGGAGATCCTCGTGGAAATGATCCAGCCCCCAGGTTCTGCTAACTGTTTGATGTTCTCATTTGTCGCCTTGAAGACCGGTGCCGTCCCCCATACGTAACTTAGGGCCACATACTCGGGCGGCTCATCAACATAAACGATGCAATTCAACTCAACATCAAGAAGTCGGATAAATGGTGCATTGTAGTCCTTAGTATTCCAGGTCCGAACATTGGCACAGTCAGAGCCATGCCGCTCGGTACAGGAATTCATCCAACCCCTCAACGGTGAAGTATCAAAGCGACCAGCCTCGAGCGGCCTGCCCGCAAACAAGCCGGGTTCCGGACTCCCGTCCAGGGGCACGACATCAAAGGGCTCGAACGCGTCCTCCCAGCGTATCATCTCGGGCACGATGCGCAGTCGCAGAGACGTGGCCTCGGACCCGCGACATTTCCCGTCGCGCACCCAGCACCCGAGCACCTCGGCCGACCCGGCGTTCGACAGGTGCGACGCGGAGCGCGCGATCAGGCCGCAGAGGGCGCACCAGTCCCGCCGCGCTACCACGTCCGCCAGCGTCCCGAAGTGCGCGTCCGCAGGCGGTTCCGCCGCCAGCGGCCACCCGGAAAAGCTGGCGGCCCGCTGATGCACCGCCCGGTGCCGCGCGCAGAGGCCCTGGCTGCGGTCCTCCGCCGGCAGGTCCACGTGTCGCCGCCAGCTGCGCGCCGCCCGCCGCGCCTCCTCAGCATCCTGCGCGGGCGGGGATGACTCCGCCAAGAGCTGGAGCATTGTGTGGAGTTGTGGGGGGGAGGCTGTGTTGTGGAACAGCGTACGGGCTTTTCTGTCAGACCTAACAACGCCAGTCAGCCCTAGCGGAGATTACTTTATGCACCCCTGGTACCTTTTCCTCTCAGCCACAGCTGTATTTACGTGGATGAAAGGGGGGTTCGCTACCTTCACTTTCTCGCTAGGACCTTCCAGAGGTCAGGCAACCTTTAATACACTTCTTCTTCAGTTATATGCTTCTGTGTGTGATGTCAGGGTTTCATATTTTCCGCAACGTTTAGTGTTGTTCTGGGACTTTTTTGGGCTTTGGACGAAAGGGTTTGCATTTTGTCGGATATAGGGGGCGTCAGGTGTTATATTGTATTAGCTAATTGCATGTGCTCTCGCAACGCCTACTGCTTTTATATAGCCAATTCATAAACTGTGGGCAACGTGTTGCACTTCTTCAGTGTGGGATTGTGTACTGATTGGGGGTGCTGTTGGACTAGCGTAGCTCCAAGAATAGGAAGTTTTATAAGGTTTAAAAATAATTCATTATATTATTGTCGTGGAAAAGGGCACCCCTAGCTGGGGTTTTCGGGTGATTGTTGTTCCTTTCCGAAACCCTATATCAGTGGATCACCCACAACAAGTGGGATCACCACTTCCTAGCTTCCTACAAGTCAATATACCTTCAAGAGCTGTGTATCTGCTCCTTAGTAAGTGTGACAGTTATAGTAGTTTCAGCCTTTATGAGGTTATCATTTATTGAATCCCGCAAAGCTGCGTACATTATAGCCGAGCAGTCTTGTTACGGCCTTGTTCACCGTAGCAGCTTCCAGTGATGTACTTAGTTCTCTGGTTCATGTACAGCAGTAAGCACCCAGTTGATTGCTCCCAGTGCAATCAATCACCAATCTTTTGCCCATAGCGGTGTGGTGTGGGATGCAGCCTTAACAAATCTAGATGCGGCTATGGAATCTTAGCTATGCCTCTTAGCGTGAGATTTGACGCGAAGGAGCCTTAGCGTAGGATTTGACGCGAAGGGACGTACTCATGTAACACTATTTATTAGGTAGTGGAATTTGATCAACGCTAATATCTATTTCTGAATCTAGAGGCTGATTAAAGCTAAAAATCCACCAGAGCGGAAACAAAACCTTCTTAACTACAAAAGGCCCCTACCAAAAAACCTATCGTGGCGCTGTTTCTAAGGCGGCCCACTTTGCGGATCCTCCATCCATTCAGGCGTAGCATTGAATCTCAAATATGCGCCAAATGAGAGCCTTGATATGATAGTGCCTTCCCTGAACACAGAAGCTGTTTCCGATGCCTGACACATAAGAGAACCGAGTAAAGTCGCCCGGATTCGGGAGTCTACGCTCGAAAAGAGCATCGTAATCGTGTCTATGACACTGTCGGGGAGGGGAATAAATAGTTTTGACCAACAGAGTAGCCAGCCAGCTGTGACGTCTACATTGGGCTCCATAAGGGCTTCCAGGGGAAGAATATCTCCCACAAGGCGGTGCAGAGCCGTCCATCCCAAGCGTCGAATATTATCCCCTTACATTAGCGCTGGATACGCGAACAATATGAAAACTCGAATCAAAATCGGCGCAGTGGCAGGATTAGGACTCCATATGCGAAGGGGTAAATGCGGCCGCTCATACAGGACTCCATATGCGAAGGGGTAAATGCGGCCGCTCATACAGGACTCCATATGCGAAGGGGTAAATGCGGCCGCTCAGAAAGGACTACCAGCTGCTCACTCCGCCACGCAATGCCTTGGTTAATGGAGAGCGGATAGACTAACTGACTTCTTTTCACTACGCCGCTGCGATTTGAAGATTATAAAAGAAGGTCCCATCGCAGTCGTTTTCTTTGCTTTTCTTCCATCATCCCACTACCTTCTCCCACAACAGTATCAAGACTTACACATCAAACCAACAGTCACCTCAACTAGTACGATTCTCACCATCTTCGACATGGCTTCCCTCAAGAACATCATCCTTCACGGCCTGTTCGCCACCGCTGTTGTCGCTGCGCCAACTGCAGCTGAAGACACGTCTTTGAGCTCTCCTCTTATGCCGCGTAAGAACACGGATAAATGTGAAGCCCATATCCACATAGACTGTAAGGCCCATTCTCTCCCCCGTCGGCAAGTCAGGAAAACTAATGTCGTTCGCACAGCGTCGAATGGCTTATGTGGGAACAGATGTACTACTAAGTACAACATCAACCTTCTAGACAGACAGGTGCCGGCTCAGCCCATGGGCTATGATTGGAACTGGCAGCACGTTGGCACGTGGTCAGCAACCAATCCCAACTATCAAATCAAGATCAAGACGACGAAGGGTTTGGAGCTGTGGATTGATGGCAAGATCCCAGGCGGCCTCGTAAACGACAACTGGAGGCGTTCATTCACTCTCCATTACGGTTCTCAGCATTGGAATTCCCACGAATGCCAGAACTATAGATACAAGAGTCCCAGGCCGAGCAATGGCCACCGCCATGAGTTTGACTTGTGGTGTGAGTTTGACTGCTAGATACTGCGATCGAATGAGCACAGCCTTTGGTTCAACAGGCGGTTGCACCGTTGGCCGGTGCTTGGGTCGGCGTGGCGCGCAGAGGCTGGCAGAAAGCTGGTAGGAAGCGGGTACTGAGTTGATCACCTTTCGTTAGCTACATTTACTTCGGTGGTCGTTGGGTTTATTCACTTCGTTGATCGTGGGTTGCATCTTTCGTTAAATGCAAAATTCTTTTATTTTGGCAGTTCATTACCACAGATAATTTGGCTAGATAGAAAATTTTCATGCTACCTGTAGGATATCCCTGCAAATCCGATCGTTTGATAGTTCCTGCAAGTTCTTCCTTTCACACTTTAGCAATTCGTTCATATAAAGCTCCATTGAGTTGCTCTTAACCTACAGTTTAAACCAATCTCTTGATCTACTAAACTTGTTACTAGTCAAGCGTCAATTGCAATAATGAAGCAAACAGCGAAAAGCCCTGGAGGATAATTATTCCGTTCTCTGGGTGTTTGGCTCCGTCGCGGGGATTGCTAAATAAGATTATTGTCGGACCTAGCCGAAGGCCCATATAAATGGGACCATCAGTTGCACCACTTATCGGACCACCTACGGTCACTTTCGACAGTTATCTCTCATAGCTACAGTTGATTTTCCATGTATTTAAGGAGGCTTCGCCGTCCTCTCTTTCCAGCTAGGACCTCTTGGGGGGTAGAGCCTGATAAAGCTTCTTCAGTTGTATATGCTTCCGTGTGTGATGTCAGGGTTTCATAATTATCCTAACAACTTGAACAGGCTGTGGCAGCATCTGCACAGAGTTTACGAGGCATGGACCCCTAGTACGATAAGAAGCTCTCCGAGACTCGGGGGTTCCAGCTGGTTCTAACACGGCTTTGTGGGTAAACTGAACAACTGCAGTGGCAGTAGAAAGTCAACACATAACCTTAACTATCTAATGGTTGGTAGCGCGACCTAAACTGAATATCTATTAACGACCCAGAGGACACTTCCGAAAACGGCCTCGCTACGGAACTTCGAATTTTTGGGAAAAGATCCAGAAGCAAATGCCCAAGCCTGTAGGCGCCTCTAGCTAAGATGCGGGAGTCTCAAGCCGTTCACATTTCTTGAAGTTAAGAAAACAAACGAAAACGCATAACCGTAATAATAATAACGAATACTTTATTAATGCTCTTAATTGGTACTGTGAATCGAAACTCAAGCAACACGTAATTCAGCAAGGATGAAGTCGCTTAGTTCGTAAACAAATTCTCGTCCCTAGCATATGACGTATTCTCGCGTCAATATAGTTGCTAATATATGTTGGCTTTATAAAGCGAGGTCGCGAAGCGACAACGAGGATAGTTAACACTGGAAGGGGTGGTGTACCTATTTACTCCAATACATAAATCCGATGTGGGGGATCGTCTTTAAGAAACTTGCCGTACATAATGCCGTGGACATACGCCTCCCCCACAAGAGTATATGCTTCATGCCGTCCTGGGCGTACAATATACGGTGTTATTCCACCAGAGAAAATACACACTTCATCTCCAACTGCGACATGTGACGGAGCCAGACCAACGAAGCCGGTTTGAGTCATAAATGGTCGACGTGAGTGTAGCCGATGCAAAGCCCGCTCGTACCAATCGTTATCTGTACTTTGATCCTTCAGCGACCCCATTGAGCTATTCGATCCGTCATCGATACATTCAGCGCTCTTCAACTTCTCGAGCGCTTCAACACACCATTGGGGTATTCCATCAGCGACTGGCCAGTCGTACATACTGCAATCTGCGGTTGCAATTCTTGCAGCATCAGCCATTTCTTCATCACATCTGACACGAGGGGACTTTTTGCAGAGCCGCAGGATATTGTCTATAAAGGTAATCGCCCCTTTGCGATCTAACGGCTTGGACCAGTTAGGGTCCCAGATGTCGCTGTATTCTTTCACCGCATCTACCGGGACTCCTTGAAGTACCAACCGACCCAAAGATGCTTGAGAAGCTTCCCGCGTTGGCTGAGTGCTCCCTGATGCGGAAAATCTGCTGAACCATGGTGCTTGGGCACAAGGATTGCGGACTTCCATACTCCAGTCGGGAACCCAGCTGGGCAGAGACTTTAGCTTTTTCGGGAACTGGCAATACGCCAAAACGTCGATATGTCCTTGTTCCAGGAACTTAAGTGCCGTTTCGATGTAGACATCTTCGCAAGACTTCTCGTAGTCCGGGAACCCTCTAAACTCGCCAGAGTCAATGGCGAGATGCAGAAGAGCAAAAACGCGATCTCGATGATCAGTCGCAGCGGGGAAGTTGTAATCGATTTCTAGAACGAGTGAGGTGACTAGAACTCTGAAGAAAGAGTCTGTCTCTCCCTCACCTTGAGACAGCCAACGATAACGCAGACGGCGTGTAATGACGTTATCGAGGAAGCTTCTCTCCACTGGGTAAAATATGGACACTATTTTTTGATGCAGCGCCGTGATCTTGGTTTGTCGTGCTTGTATCCCCTCCTCTGTGAACTCCTGAGCCGTCAACGCAACCTCGAGGGTTTCCGCGTCGATGGAACATTCACCACACGCAATACTCAGTCTATTTGCTACAGCAAACTCTTGCATGATCCAAAGACGTGTCCAGTAAGATCTTTGGCAAAATAGTCTGAACCCTTCCTCGATGGCCACCAAGCCGGCGGGATTCCTGTGCAAACGCAGGAGAGACTTCAAATCCTGTGTCAATACAGCACGTCCCATCCGCTGCAAGTACTTAAAGAGCTTATCGCTGTTAGGGAAGGGTGGGCCGAGCCACGCAACGACACGTTCCGCTTGGGTGTAGATTTGCCGCATTTGTTGGACTTGGTGACCCTTCTCTATCGAGTCACTCTGGTTGATGCAGATCTGATCTATCCATATGTAGACCTTGTTCCGGCCATGGCGGAGGCGCCGAAGCGCCTGCCCAACAGTTTCGCTGATTTGGTATGTCCTTCCGTTAAATTCGACAGGCAAAGTATGGCCTCCAGTGCCCCATGCATAAGACAAAGCAATGTACGGAGGGCATACATCGCAAAGGTAGGTCTCGAGGTCGCAACGCAGGGCGTCGCTACTAGTTGTTGATCGCTGGCTGCTCGCCCGTGGATGGACATTGATAAGACGTATTTGGTTCGTGGCTATGGAGTCGTAGTTTATGCAGGCCCCCATTGGTGCCTATAGAAGTTAACCTCCCAGGTAAGTACAAATTGCCTTCATCGACTCACTATTTTTGCAGTATTCTTGTCGCGATATCGAATGGTCTAAAGCTGGATGGTCGTTGAACTCGACTACCTCAGTGCAGTATGCACGGAAGTTGACGCAAACGAGGGAGATTCTAGCGAACGGGTACGACCCGAAGCAGTCCCCAGTTTCAGGCCGATAGCTGGCGTTTTTACATTGCGACTTATGAGATTCCAGCAGCTGGTGATGTGCAACAGGTTAATATGTCGTGCCGAACCGTCAGAATTTAGCCTGGCGATCAGCCCTGGCAGTTAGCCACTGCAAGGCTGCGACACAGCCTCAAAAAGTGAGGCGAACGTGGGATTTGCACCAGCTACGCAGAATTTTCTACCCACTAATGTGTAGTAGTGGTCTGCAGGTAGAAGGCAATTAGCCACGTATAACTATCCCCAGGTAACCGTAAGTAGTAATATTTAAAGCGTATAAGGATGCGCGTAAAAGGACGCAGCTGTGAAAAACGGGTAGGTGGGAGAAGTGTGGGTGTAGCTACATAGATACAAATACCAGTAGTGGGACTGTCGCGCCCACATCTCCGTTGCGCTAGGGATCCCCTAGCGGCTAATTCCTTCAGCCCACCACCAATATCCAAACAACCACCATATTATTCTAGACCCCACAAGCTAGCTGCATATTTTTATACGCGATATTCATACTAATTACATGTCAATCATTTAAATATACCCCATCGCAACGGTATAAGCTCATGCTAATCATTACGATCGGGCCGCAAGCTGCTGCTGCCAAGAATTTCGGCCTCGAAAAGCAGGAGAAAGAATACTATCAAAGCCGGGCTGTTGTCTAATATGTTGAATGAAGTCATGTCAGACCTGGAGTGCCGAAAAATGTGATGCCCTACACTATGGCGGGACACTACTAGGTCTTAAATTTCACAATATCGTAGGTTAAATTGGAGAGGCATATCGTGGATAAGGTCTGTACAGCTTTTCCGCTGTCAACTGAGAACCGCGAGTCACCACGGGGACGATTATTCAAAGATATTCTCAGAATGATAAGTGATGAACCGAATCGAGCCTTCCAATTCCAGTTCTACAAGGGCTCTACACATAATGGGAAGAACCTTGCCAAAGTCCACGATAGAGTCTTCTTTACGGATACATTTGCTAGACTTGACCGGAACAACTTGTTCCAGTCCTCATAGTGATAACGGGAATCTGGTCACCGCAACGATATTGAAAATCCGGTGGATCTTGGCTCATTGTGCACGATGGGCTTGACCGAGCGCTTGTCAGAGAAAATGGTAAAGTACGGAGTGAAAGGCAGAAGAAGGAGCCTAGCAGGTAGTTCGTAATATAGGTAGTAAATAGATGACCATTAACGCTTGCCTTTCTCTAACTACTCGGGGCGAAACCTCCCTATATATACACAAACCAGACCGTAACTGGTGGGGCGCTGGGCCTCAGGAAGGGGGTCACACCTTGGCACCTGACAGCGCTTCAAGGATTCTATCGCATATTTCGTCAAGGTCTTTATCAGAAGCGACGATAAAACAATTTTTCCTAAGCCAGGTTTGCCTGTGGAAAGTGAGACTTAAAGTCTGAATGCCACGGAGAGAAAATATTTCAAAACTTTTACTGAAAATATTTGTGTCCCCAATGGTTTCAGTGATCCATCATTCGTATCTTGTACTTGCAATTCCTTAACTCCTCATAATAAGACGACGCTAGAAACCATTGTCCGGAGTCCTCAATTCGAGCACATAGAGCCTTTTGAATTTGCTGTCAAAATCAGGGGCACCGACTGTCAGGTGCCAAGGTGCGACCCCCTTTCTGGGGCCCAGCGCCCCACCAGTGAGGGTCTGGTTTGTGTATATATAGGAAGGCTTCGCCCCGAGTAGTTAGAGAAAGGAAGGCGTTAATGGTCATCTATTTACTACCTATATTACGAATTACCTGCTAGGCTCCTTCTTCTGCCTTTCACTCTGTACTTCTACCCTTTACCCTGACACCGACCCAAGCCTTGACTTATGACAGCCGCGAGTCTGCCAATATGAATCAGTACAGGTTTCCTTTGCACATGGATAGTCTACCGGCTAATTTGTAAGTTTCCGGATCGGCCGCCCCGGTCTGTTTCTCTAGCTCCCTCAGGACTCGTCGGGCTGAAAAACTGGCTTCGGGCTCTGCAAATCTCCTTGCAAGATTTCATCTAGCTATGTGATCTCCAACCGCGGGTCTTCCACCTGTGGTTGTATTCTCTCGGTTACTTCCTGTGCCAAAGCAGCGTCTCTGACTCTCTTGCGAAACACGAATCCCCTGAACCTTGACTCTTCTAGTTGAACTTCAAGTTGGAATAGTCCCTGATGGCTCTCCGAGCGGTCGACGATGATGTCAATTCGACATCAAATGGCTTCCAGAACGCTCCTGCTAGGTCGGTCAATATAGTTGCTCGGTAGCGGATACCTGACTGGGCCAGTGACTAAAGCGCCTTGGTGCTAGGCGAATTTACTGTGTTTCTTAGTTCTAATGATTTTGCATGCTTCCTGGCAGAACTGCACTATGTCTGTGTAAATGCTGGAAAGAACCTTGGCTACACAATTGCTCTCACAAGTTGGAGTTTTCACATCCCGAAATTTCTCAACTCTTTCCCTTTCCTTCAACCTCTGGTAGGTACTCAGGATAACCTGGCAATTGGTCGCCGATCTCTTCGAACATGAGGTCAACTTCTCCAGAAAAAATCGGAAATTGAAGCTAAGCTCCCTGATGTTAGATCAGGGTTCCATGTTTTCCGTCTTCTGACTTGCCAGGAAGACCATTCGGATCGCTCCCCATGCGAGCGTGGATGATCGCCGGATTAGATTGGACAAAGATGCCGACAACGTCAAAAAATGGAGATATGGCAGTTGACACAGCTTCCAACCTTGTGTAACTCCTTGATCACGGTGGTCGCTAAGTCAAATTCCTTGAAGTTCGCTGCATCCCGGAGTGATAGAGACCTCCGGAACTTCTGGCAGCCTTACCGAACAGCTCGTCAGCTCCGCCACTACATTAATCAAAGTCAGAGGACGATTGTAATACAATATACATGGGCTTTCCGCTTACCCTATCTTGTGATCACCTGTTTCTCTGCTACCACAGGTCATCGCTAACGTCTCTGGTTTACTGCACGAGTAGGAGAGGACACGGTGATAGTAGTTTCCCAAGTCAGTAGTGTTTCGCAGTTGGAGATTCTCGGATGCAACAGCTGTGGCAATGCCAGCCCGGACAGCTACGTAGCCCGTCAATCTACCCGCTGTTGGCTGAGTGTGCACCATCTTACCCGCCGCTATCTGCTCCGGCTGTAACGCCAGATGCGGGGCTGTTGGACTCTGCGACCGAGGGGGTTGCTATATCATCGGTCTAATCATCACCGACTTGAAGATCTGCAAGCGGTCAAATGACAATGCGGAGTCTTGGCAACGGCGTTTGGCCAAGAAATCGGGGCAATTAGTCTTGAACGTAGTTGGATATGTCACTGGTTATAGGTCATTGAAGCTATGTATTTAAGTCTATAGTAGCTCCTAGGAATGTTTGACCTCTAGTCCGTCAAGCATCTCCTCAGTCACAGCCTGGATGACCTATTCCTGGGGCCAGGTACGATGGCCCGGCTGAACCACTTGCTATGGACCCTCGTGGTCCTTGTCTCTTCTACTGTCGTTGCTCCAAGGACCAAGTACAATTTCAACTCTGACTGGAAACTCCATGTTGGAGATGTCGAGGGTGCAGAGAAGCCCGACTTCAATGATGAGGGCTGGGATGACATCGTACTTCCCAGGGCATGGAACGAAGACGAAGCCTTTAGGCTAGACATTGCTAATCTCTCGACTGGCATCTCCTGGTACCGGAAACACTTCATGGTGCCCTCATCTGGATCCAAGGTCTTTCTCGAGTGCGAAGGGATTCGGCATGGAGGCGAGTTTTACCTCAATGGCGAATGGATTGGCAGAAGTGAGAATGGGGTCATGGCATTCGGCTTCGACATTACCGACTATGTTGTCTGGGACGGTGAAAACATTCTCGCTGCCCAAATTGACAGCAGCTGGGACTACGCGGAAAAGTCCACCGGCCAAAGATACCAGTGGTCAGACAGAAACTTCTATGCTAATTACGGTGGCATAAACAAGAACGTGTTCCTCCATGTTACTGATAGGCTATACCAGACCTTGCCGTTATATTCCAACCTGAACACAACTGGAGTCTACGTCTATGCACGGGATATCGAGGTAGATGGACGCGTAGCCACTATCACTGCCGAGTCTCAGATCCGGAATGAGTACGAAGAAACAAAGAGTTTCGAGTATCTGGTGGATATTATAGACCTGGACAACAACACTGTGGTAACCCTAAAAGGGGGAACATACGAAGTCGAAGCCGGGGACGTTATCGTGGCAAGCGCGTCCGGAAGCCTCTTCAACCTGGAACTCTGGAGTTGGGGCTACGGTTACCTCTATACTGTCAAGACATCCCTGATTGTTGATGGAGAACCAGTTGATCAGGTCAAGACAGTTACGGGTTTCCGGAAGACCAGCTTCGGTGATGGCATGTTCAGGCTCAATGACCGCGCCCTCCAGCTCAAAGGATATGCCCAGCGCACTACCAACGAATGGGTAGCGTTAGGCTCAGCTGTGCCTGCCTGGCTGTCGGATTTCTCGAACGGCCTGGCGCTTGGAAGCAATGGCAACTTGATTCGCTGGATGCATGTGACCCCATGGAAGCAGGATGTCGAATCACTCGATCGCCTCGGTATCCTCCAGGCCATGCCCGCAGGCGATTCGGAATCAGACGCTACTGGCCGACGGTGGGAGCAGCGGGTCGAACTCATGCGAGACGCAATAATCTACAATAGAAACAACCCGAGCATCGTCTTCTACGAAGCAGGCAACAAAGGCATCACCGAAGAACACATGCAAGAAATGAAAGATCTACGGGACAAGTATGACCCTTACGGTGGTCGAGCAGCTGGCTGTCGGGAGATGATGGGCAGTTCTATTGCAGAGTTCGGAGGCGAGATGCTGTATATCAACAAGGGGTCTGATATACCATTTTGGCAGATGGAATACAACCGAGACGAATCCCTGAGGAAATATTGGGACGAATATTCGCCCCCTTACCACCCCGATGGAGAAGGCAATGGTGAAGACGCGTGGAGATATAACCGT
Source organism: Monosporascus cannonballus (assembly GCA_004154925.1). Taxonomy (NCBI): domain Eukaryota; kingdom Fungi; phylum Ascomycota; class Sordariomycetes; order Xylariales; genus Monosporascus; species Monosporascus cannonballus. Next base: position 130,282 of record QJNS01000703.1, on the reverse strand, counting down.
AATGGGGACTCGTTTGCCGCGGAAGACACCATTCGGTGGTACGACTATTACGAAATGCGCCCCGGAACGGGCAAGCGAGTCAACGCAGGAGGCGTCAATATCATCTTCTCCGATAGCAATACACATCATCGTGGGGCGGAGAATTATCGAAGGTCAGGCGAAGTAGACGCAGTGCGCCTCCCGAAAGACGCTTGGTACTCCCACAAGGTGATCTGGGACAATTGGGTTGATATTGAGAAGGCCGACGTTCACATCGTCGGACATTGGAATTACAACGAAAGCACGGTCAAGGATGTCTATGTTGTCTCAACCGCCGACGAGGTGGAATTGGTGCTCAACGGAGAGTCCCTTGGGCGAGGAGAGCAGAGTTATCAGTTCCTCTTCACGTTCGCCAATATCACTTTTCAGCCAGGCGAGCTTAAGGCAATCGGATATTCCAAGGGCTCTGACAAGCCGACTGCCTCTGATAAGAGGGTCACAACCGGGGAGCCTGCCGCCATTCGTCTGACAATGCATACATCATCCACCGGTTTTCACGCATCAGGAGCTGATATTGCGCTCCTTGATGTGGAAGTCGTTGATGACGAAGGGACCCGCGTCCCTACAGCACTCAATATCGTCGACTTCGAGCTCTCGGGCGAAGCAACGTGGCGCGGTGGAATCGCGCAAGGACCGGACAACTACATCCTCTCCACAAGTTTACCGGTAGAAAATGGCGTGAACCGCGTCTTGTTACGTTCGACTACCACTGCCGGTAAAGTGGAATTGGTCGCGCGCTCGGAAGGACTCGCTTCCGCATCAATTAACTTCGATACCAAGGAGTTCAGGAGCACTGACGGGCTCAGCCTCGAATTACCCGGAGACTCACTCCCCAGCTACCTGTCGCGTGGGCCGACACCGCGAGGAGAATCGTACACAATGAAGCGACGTCCTATCTCTATTGCCTCCGTGACCGCAGGTTCTAATGAGGAAACTGCCAGTTACTCCTTCGATGACAATGAGTCAGAAACCTGGGAAAGTAGCAGCAAAACAGAGGATGCTTGGATACGCTATGAGCTTGATGGCGCAACTGATATAAACACAATTGTGGTGAAACTGAGGCGCTTCCAGAACACTCGGTACGACATACGAGTTTCCGTGGGGGATAAAACCGTCTGGGAAGGGAGGACGCCTACTTCCTTAGGTTATCTTACATTCGAGTTCGATACAACAAGAGGAAGTGCTGTGACGGTTGCTAGCACTAATGGGTTCTTTGGAATCAACGAAATCGAATTTTACGGACCTTTGTAGCCATCTTGGCCCACCTGTTCTCGACTTGGTTAGGCTCCCCTTCGGCGGGTACTGCTATCTCTCATTTCTGTCGTCTGAATCCTCTATGGATGGGTGGAGATAAGAGCAGGCCAAAGCGGCATAATATTGTAGGAACTCTGCAATGGGAGAAAGTTGATGACGTGCATTCACTGTGTATGATCGTGTTGCTGAAGAAGCAACGGCTAATTAAAGGTTTGTGCCTTGGAAGGCCTATCTAAGTAATCTATGGAAGCCCTAAGGCTGCAACATGTAACTAAATATTGGACATTCATTCAGCACAGGTTCTCGACATTAAACTACACCATTCCAAACTATTCTAAGACTTTGTGATCCTGCATTACAAAATGCTAATCTTTAATTTCCCTTGTTACTCTTCTCCAGTAATGCGCTAGAGCAGCAATATATAGGCTGTTGACCCCCTTTACCCTTGCAGTCCTAGGGCACCCAATCAAAGTCCTTTTAAGCCATTCTACATGCTGCATGCTGACAGTTTCCTCAAACCGGCTAGGGAACAGGACAGCTAGCGGTGAACAGAGACTTGGAAACTAGTTGATTTCTGCATCATCCTGCTCAAATTCTTTTTTATAGAAAGCACTGAGAGTGTGTATTGGACTTAACCATCTGGCTGTTTTATTGCTACGTTGCCAGAATATGTTGTGAGGCGCAACCACGAGATTCCCTACTATAAAGGTAAAGTCCGAGGTAGATTCTTTTGCTCCTAACTCAGCGCCTTTAGGTACTACTCATCTTTTATTACCCTGCAATTTTGATTTGAACTCAAATGGTTCTAAGCCGTTACTAATTTATAATAACGCTGCACTTTTAAGTAAAGAGCTATCTTAAGGTTTGGTGGCCCGTTCTGATAGTTACTATACTTTTCAGAATTCAGAATGGATATTAAAACGGAATGGGATTAATATACCATGTAATTAAAGAAAATATAATAACCCAATTTCGACGTTACTCTCTTACTATCTTTCTTAGTAGCATCTTGTGACATAATTCCTCACTTCTTTATCCGTTCTAACGAAGGATGCTCAATGTTGAGGACGCTGTCGAGTCATCCGAAGGTCATCGCATGAAGATGGGAGAAAGCGGCCACCTTGGACAGGGGGGAGCTTTGGCCAACGCCTACGGGACTCCACATGGCATTGGACTCTCCGTCCTAGGGCTGGGTCAGGTTGTCGTATATGCCTTGTGCCTCGACGCGGAAGAGCGAGTCGCGCGCATCCGTTACTTGCACCACGACCTCGGTAGCCGCCGCGCGGGTGTAGCCGGTGCTTCTCGCGTCTAGCCACCATGCCTTGGTCGGGCCCGTTAAAAGTTAGGGCCGCATAGCCGCGATGTAGGGTGACGTCTACGGTGAAATGGTAGAATTTGTCTTGAATTGTGTCGAAGCCTTGTATCTGGACGAAGACCTCGCTGGTGTTGCTGCCCTCTGGGCTTAGGCAAAAAGAGGTGGGCCGGGAGAGGTCTCATTAAATGGGATCTTGCTGTGTCGCCCTGCTGGTTGATGGTAAGGGATCAGTCTCCTCTCGTGAACCATCATAGTCCATCAGCATCTTAGCTCGCTACCAGTATAACACCCCAGGATGGAAAGTGGGCTGCGCAAACAAGGCCAGCCGTGTGCCGTAGCAAATTGGCGGTGTTGAAGAGCAAACAGCCCTAGGAAACGGCTTCCTGCTGTGCAGCTGAGGTGGGTGTGTGGTGGGTCTTGGTCGTCTTGAAAATGAGTACTTATCAGCGCGTCTGCCCTATTGTCAGACGGCCTTTTTCGTGGTCGACTGCGCCACGAGCCAAAGCTTCTATGATGGGGAGTCGGCTGCATAGCCGACATACACTGCGGTTTGCACTATATAGAATGCAGTATGGCGGAGTGCCATCGCTTCTGATGGTTTGCTAAATATACAAATCTTAAAACAGACCTACCTTGTTATTTTCTTACCTAAGAAATAAGATGTCAAGGGTTATGCGGAACCAATCCTATGGCGACGCAGTGGCAGCGCCTAAGCGAACGATTAAGTGGACATGGGGTGCAGCTTCGCGGCTAGCGCTCTCCTCATTGGCTCCTATCGAAGCTATCAGCTCAGGGGCTTGTTGCATGGCTTGTTGCAGATCATCCACCGATTAGGCTGCGGCGACAGCAAGTGCGAAGCCGAGTGGTGGCTCTGCCGCGCCATATTGGCCAAGAGGCTGTTCAAACCCAAGACATGGACAGTAGGATGGATGGCTTGTAGAATTGGGAGTGGTTCCTTACATCCACTGCGTACTTCGTATGATGCGACAAGCAATAGGAAATTGGGGAGAAAATATCTTAAGGCCTCACTGCTTCTTGGATACACGAAGTCGCAGATGCCTGACGCTTACATATCGCCGTCCTACACTCAACGGGCTAAGAGTTCCTGCATGATGACACCCTAGCTCATCGATTCAAAGCGACCTATCAAGTATTGAAAGACAAGGAAATATCACCCTCGTACCTGCGGGTAGGGACCTGGGTCGTGGGATAAGATGGATCTTCGGGCTAGCTTGACCCTTAGCCCCATTGAATCCTGCGTCGCGAGCTGACCTCGTGAGGCTGACACTTCAAACCGGGGTCTGGTGGCCCGCACAATCTTGAGACGATCCTCCAAATGGTTGGATTGACGATGTTTACCCTGCAGGGTAATTACATATACAAATGCTCGGGCGACCACGCAGAAGTTGGGCTGCTCGACCCCTCGTACTGTTTTGCTTCTCTTGCTTTTGTTTGATGCGAGGTCGTTGCAATATATCTCATATAGGTACTTCCCTTCACCGTTCGCCTCGCCTTTGGAGCAACACCCTCCGATTACCGGTTTCTTCTACTCAAGCTAGCTCCTGCTTGCTGCGCCGGTGGCCATCATGAAAGCGTTTCGGGCGGCTGGCCTGCTGCCCCTCCTGGCACTCTCGGCCCAGGCCGATACTCTCTTGAGAGCAAGGGACTTCCACAAGAAGATACGCAATGGCTTTAGGATGAAACACATGGAGGCAGACGACGGTCTTCTCGAGATTGTCGGCAACTCGACGTTCGAGCAGCTCCTAGACCATAGCGACCCGAGCAGAGGAACTTTCCCCCAACGGTATTGGTGGGACGCGGAGTTCTTTGAGGAAGGGTCAGTTCACGCCCGAGACTTGGGGAGATATCCGCGTGTCGGGTCCGAGGAAGTCTGTTTACCATGGCGGCTTTCTTGCGGCTTTGCGACCCCGGCGCACTAACGACCTGCTAACATTCTTTTTCTCCCCAGCGGTCCGATCATCTTGTACAACCCTGGCGAGCAGAACGCGGAGGACATGTTAGGATACTTCGCCAATACGACGTTGCCCGGATACTACGCCCAGCAACTGAAGGGCGCGGTCATCATAATTGAGCATCGATATTGGGGTGAAAGCGTGCCGTTCGATGCGCTCACGACGGAGACGCTGCAGGATCTGAACCTCCCCAACGCGATACACGACATGACCTACTTCGCGAAGAACGTCGATTGTGTGGGTGGACCCCTGTGGCTATCCTCTTCTCCGCAAGCATTGACTAACCTGCCATTTCAAACAGGAATTCTGCGAGGTACGGGATGATGTGGTCTCCGCCCGAGAGCATACCTACTGACCAACCATCCTTAGGGCGGCACATGTAATTCTGACGAGAACCCCTGGATTCTCCTCGGCGGTTCATACAGCGGTGCTCTAGCTGCCTGGACCAGTGAGATCGATCCTGGTAAGCCAGCCCTTATATCCAATACTAGAAAATACACCATTTCTTGGGCAGCATATTCGGAGATGCACTCCGCGACACCCAGATGCGAATACTGATCTCGATCCTAAAGGTACCTTTGCGGCTTATCACGCGTCCTCAGCCGTCGTCCAAGCAATCCACGACTTCTGGCAGTATTTCACCCCTATCGAGGCAGCCCTACCGCGGAATTGCAGCTGTGACCTCAAGGTGGTTATCCAGTACGTCGACAGTGTGTTAGCAAAAGGAGATGTAAGTCAGAGCAGGGCTCTAGAAGGGAGCTATTCTCGAGGGCGTACTTGTTTCCTCTGAGGGTATTGTCGATACTGATTCTTGCTACTTCAGGAGGAGGAAGTAACCCAGCTTAAAACTCGGTTCGGCTTGGAGAGCTTAAACGATGCCGATTTCGCGGACGTCCTGGCCGACCCTCTGAGTGAGTTCCAGTCCGACCAAAGTATCACCATGGCCTTCTGTGACCACATAGAGGCCTCCAACACGAACGTCGAGTCGCAAAACGGTGATGGTGTTGGCCTTGACGCCGCCCTCGAAGCCTACGCTTCGTACATCAAAGAGAATGCCGGCTGCGGATCGGACGGCTCTTCCTGCAACAGTTACGGCCCCAATGTCCTTTGGGACGACTGGACAGTCGATTGGGCCCGGTCGTGGCAGTGGATGCTGTGCAACGAACCTTTCGGTACGTGGAATCCCTCAGGCGACTTCAAACACAGCGCGCAGTTGCTGGAGGAACTTCGCTAACGCATTCCTCTACCGTCATAGGTTGGTATCAGGTCGGTCCCGACGTGTCAGACGGCACCAACATCGTGAGTGCCGCGATGCAGGAGACCCAATACTCTCGTACGTTACCGTGTTTCCCTTCCAGTGTCCGACTTTTCTTCCCCGCTCACTAGGATCCCCCCTCTAGGTCGGTGCCCCCTGATGTTCCCCGAAACCAACGGCCACGTGGTCGGGTCCGTCCGCGGCTGGAACGAGGACCACCTGAACCAGTGGACGGGCGGCTGGGACGCCGAGTTCGAGAAGGTCATCTTCGTCGACGGGCAGTACGACCCGTGGCGGAGCGCGTCCGTGTCGAGCGATTACCGCCCCGAGGGGGGCGCGTATAACACGACCGAGGCGCCCGCCTTCATCGTCGAGGGCGGCGTCCATTGCCCCGAATTCAACGTCGAAGAGAACAACCCTCATATATGGTCCGTCGTCCAGAGCAGCGTTGAGATTATGGCCGGTTGGATTAAGGAGTGGAGCCCCCCGAAGAAGGTCTGAGCAGCGGAGCCCAGAATGTCTTCCGTGACGCTATGTAATATGGTGGTATCTATATCTGAGACGAGTATGTAGGCATGAGCGGAACTTGGTAGCGGTTTTTGCGTAGTAGCATGGGATGACCGGGATTGCATATATGGGGTGCGCGTTTACGGTTACGATGTCTGGGAGCGTTTGGGATCATCTATAGATTACGTACTAATTCATTCCATCTCGAAAGCGCTGCCACCATGGACATGGGCACACGTTGATAATCTTCGTGGTAAGAGTTAGCGAACAACCCACTGGGTAGCCCCTTTATCGGTTTAACCTTAAATTCTCTCTTTCAGGGTTACAAAAAAATCTGACACATACACGTACACTACTAGTTTGTCACCAGGTGCCTTCCGAAGCACGCAACGGCTATCAGGGTAAATAGGCGACTTATTGCCCTATTAAAAGGAGAAGCCCTCTTTCGTGGTCTGAAAAAGCTCTAGATACCAAAGCCCTCGTGCTTCGGGGGGTCGCAGAACCGCCAGAGCCCGGCGGCCTCGGCCGCCTTTCTGACAACCGAGATCTCTTCCCTCGTGACGGGCCGGTTGATGTCGGCATATCTGACATCCTCTGCCCCCTCGACCTCGCTATCGCCGTCCTTCTTGGCCCCTGCCCTCCTCTTCGGCTTCCCGACGTGGGCGTCCGGGCGATACTGCTCCATGATGTTGACGAAGGTGTCGCGCGACACGTCCTCGGCGAGGAACCGCATGATCCGCTCGCCCTCGGCCTCCTTCCCGGGCATGACGAGGTGGCGCACGAGGAGGCCCTTCTTGGCGACGCCGTCGGCGGTGAAGCACAGGTCGCCGACCTGGGCGTGCATGGCCCTGATGCTCTCGGTGGCGGCGGCGGCGTAGTCGTCGGCCTTGAGCAGCCTGCGGGACGTGGCCGGGCTCCAGACCTTGAAGTCGGGCAGGTAGATGTCGACGAGGCCGTCGAGGAGCTCGAGGGAGGCGAGTGAGTCGAAGGCGCTCGTGTTGTAGACGACGGGGACGCCGAGGCCGAGGTCGCGCGCCTCGAGGATGGACAGCGCCACCTGCGGTACCACGTGCTCGGGCGTCACGAGGTTGATGTTGTGCGCGCCGCCGACGTCCTGCAGCTTGAGGTACCATCCGGCGAGCTCCTGGGGCGTCAGGTCGAACCCGGCGCGCCGGTGCGCAATGTCGTGGTTCTGGCAGAAGCTGCAGCGCAAGTTACAGCCGCTGAAAAAAACCGACCCGCTGCCCCGGTGACCCTGGATGCACGGCTCTTCGCCGAAGTGCGGCGCGATCACGTTCACGCTGACCGTCTCCGCCCCGATCAGGCACATGCCAGTCGTCTCGTACCGGTTCACGCCGCACTCGCGCGGGCACAGGTTACAGTTCCGCAGGTGCGCGTACGCCTGCGACCGCTTCTTGGCCGCGTCCACCGAGGAGAGCAGCTGGTACCGCGGCGTGTAGTCATCTAGTAGGAAGGGAGGTGCCAGGTGGAGAGGCCTCCGGCTCTGGATGCGGTTTTGTAGGGTGCGAAGGAGCCCGCGACCCCGCGCCCGTATTCTACTTGATAACATCATCGTGTCCGGGTATCATGACTCAAAATTAGAAAAGGGTCTAGGCCATGGATATCGACGACAAGGCCCTGGTGTGGCCTGTGACGTTCAACTGCCAAGGTTTATGGGAATGAATTAACCTCTGCAAGCGAAAGTCTCCCACCGGAAGTCAATAAGCCGTAACTGAGAGATACATAAATAGCTGGTCAAGACGAGCAAGATAGAACGAGTTTGGATCACGAACCTATAAAGCTGAAGCGGTTCGGAATATTTAGGTAGGTACTATGTACCAGCAATACTCCCGAGCAGGTGGCATCAGGGAAACTTGATTGGCATGGCCTGGAAGGCGTTGGAGTTAAGAACTTGAGGTCATGACACCTCTGGGATGGAAAGCTACCGGTCCGAGCCGGTCCGAGCCGGTATCTGTGGGGTAAATTCTAACGTCACTCTCCGTGCACCCGGCCACTATCTCTTGGCAGGAGCTCCAGGAGGAAAGGACAAGGCACACATTCCGGATATTAAAGCCAGAATATTAGGGCCTATAACTAGGCGTTTCTATATGCCCGATTTCGTGTTCTCCCCGTTCGCACTAACGCTTAGTGCTTCATTTGTCAGCTGTTGAGGGGTGGGCGACAGACTTCAAAGGCGCAGGGCTAACTAATACCCGGTGTCCCACCTTGTCGACGAGTATAAGTTGTTGCACTTCCGTCGGTATCAAGCAATTAGGAGCCTCCTTTCCAGAATAGCTCGGAATATACCTATCAAAAAAAAAAGAAAAAAAGAAACTAAGAGGCGTTCCATTCGTATCAACCTACCAATATGGCACCCCAACTTCTCTGGATAGGCCTCGGTAATATGGGCAGAGTGAGCACTCCCCGCAGACGATTGTTTTGTCTCGCAATTCACACCTGATTACAGGGCATGGTTAAAAACCTGGTAGAGAAAGGCAACCTAGAGAAGCCAGTCATCCTCTACAACCGGACACGAAAGCGGTCGGAGGATCTAGCAGCCAAGCTGCCCGAGGGCAAGACGGGGATCGTGGACTCGGTCGAGGAGGGCGTGAGGAAGGCGGACATCGTCTTCACCATCCTGAGCAACGACGCTGCCGTGCGCGCCGTCTTCTCGAGCGCCCTCGCGAGCGGCGACGTGGCCGGCAAGCTGTTCATCGAGTGCTCGACGATCCACCCGGACACGACGGCGCAGCTGGCGCGGGACGCGGCGGCGGCGGGCGCGCAGTTCGTCGCGAGCCCCGTGTTCGGGGCGCCGCCGATGGCGGAGGCGGGCCAGCTGATCTTCGTGCCGGCGGGCCCGCGGGAGGCGGTCGAGCGGCTGCGGCCCTACGTCCGGGGCGTCATGGGCAAGGGCGAGATCGCGTTCGAGGACGAGCCGTACGAGAAGGCGCTGAAGCTCAAGCTCATCGGCAACACGTTCGTGCTGAACATGGTGTCGATCCTCGGCGAGGGCCTCACCATGGCGGAGAAGACGGGCGTCGGCGCCGCGCCCGTCAAGAGGTTCCTCGACGGCCTGTTCGGCGGGCCGTACAGCGCCTACGGTGACCGCATGCTCAGCGGCACCTACTGGAAGATGGAAGAGCCGCTGTTCTCGGCGGACAACGCGAGGAAGGACGCGGGCCACGCCATGAACCTTGCGAAGTCAGTGGGCATGGAGTTAAGGCATGCGGCCGTGGTGGATGATTATCTAAAGGTGGTTGCCGACCATGCCGGAGGTGACAAGGGTGATGTTGCGGGCATGTACGGAGCCGCAAGGAAGATGGCTGGACTGAAGTATGAAAATGACGCATGAGAGAGCTAGGACTCTGGGAAGAAGTATTTAATTGTTTTCCCGGAGCCGTGTTAGTAAATTACCTAAGTATGCCTATAAGTGCCTGTGCTAGGAGATGCGGCAGTAACGGTGTAAAAAGCGGCATGAAACCCGCATTGTCATCTTTGGGAGTGTAGAAGTTGAACATGTAGTCACTTATTTACGGGTTCGAACTGACTTCCTAGTACCACTGGTCGCTAGCTCTTCGTCCGTCAACGACCAAATTGCAGCTGTTACGAGAGTTGCTCCGTTGTGTTGGCTAAAGAGTTGCCTCTGAGTTATACCGAACAAGCCCCCCTAAGTAAGTACCTAAGTACCTAAGTACCTAAGTACCTAAGTACCTAAGCACGTTAAAGCGGCGCTGAAGGGTGGATGACTAAGCTGTCTTGGCATCCGACATGTCTAGAACCCACAAGCGCTGCACTGCACTAATCAGTGACCGAAGCAGCCAGCAGCTCCCCCATTCGCATCTAGAGCTTGATCATTACCTACGAGTTACGAACTACACAACATCACACCCATCGTCTCGAAAGGCCTCTAGAAGGAAATACCCTCCAAACACGCCATGGCTCAAGGGTATGATCCGCATCCCGCCTTTCTTTTTGCAACGCCGGGATTACGTACCAGTGCTCCCAGAGCCGAAAGCTGACTATGCAACTTTCCAACCTCCAGGTACAGCGTCTTCGTCGGCCTCCTGGTCGTAGTCGCCATGTCCGTCGCAGCGTGGTTCCTCTCTCCCAAGGGCGAAAACCAGACGTACGTCCATCATTCCCGCCGCCATCATTCCTGCCGTCTCTACAACCACCACCCCGACCATGCTCCATCCCATACTGCCTACCTACCTACTATGCTTAGGTGACCATGCGAGGTCTCCCCGACGGATATAGAGGGAAGGACAAAGTTGCTAACGCGCGGGTCTTCTGCTGTGACAGGACCTGGCGCTCGTCCCTGATCCTCGCCTTCGCCAGCTGCTACCTCATGTGGTTCGTCACATTCATGGCGCAGCTGCACCCGCTGATCGAGCCGAGACGGAGCGACGTGCGCGAGCAGTTCGTTAGCGAATGAATGAACGGACGCCTTTGATGAGAGAAGAATCGCTTGGTAGAAATGGTATTGAGAATGAAGGAACAGTCAACAAGAGATGGATGAAGACGGATGGTTCAAGCGAGCAGGTGGTCGACGCGGCATTGCATGGCTACGGTAATAGGAATCATAGGGGCCACCGGGGCCAGAGTGTGCAAGGACAGCAGCGATTGTCTGTGTAACTAGTACTACGTGTTTCGGCGTTCAGGAAGACAGGCGGATCCATACAATACATTTTCAGCACTCCTATAAAGAGAAGGAGCATGCCCTTGCCGTTGAACGAGTGCACTCGAGGTTCTAAGCGCATCGATAGAAAGATGTCCGACAGTGGGTGTTTTACCAACATGTTACATGCACGCCGCGAAAAACATATAATTACGTAGAAGCTTCAGGAGTAACAATCGAAGGACCATCGAGACGCGGGGGCGGGTATAATCACCTACTCGTAACTCATGACCAGATACACGCATGCCTACCCGACAGCGAGCCTGCCCGCCCACTCCCTAAGGTGGCGCAGCAGAGCCCAGAGAGCCTCGCCGTCGGTCGCGACGCCGTTGTCGCCGACGCCCATGGAGTCGACCCACTCGAGGCCGGCGGCCCAGAGGACGGCGCGGCCGACGAGCCAGCGCGCGACGGCGCCCGCGGCGGCGAGCACGACGGCCACGCCGTAGCCGCAGTCGAGCAGGATCTCGAGCGCCTCGACGTTGTTGGCGACGACGGCCCAGCCGAGGCTGCGCGCCGCCGCGGGGACGTCGTAGTCCCAGATGACCATGAGGATCGGGAACAGCTTCGTCGAGCTCGACACGAGCAGCGCCGTCGACACCGAGTTGGGCCGCGCGCACGGCTGCCGCAGCAGCCCCAAGAACGTCAGCGGCGAGAACGAGGACGACGTCAGGAACCGGATGCTGAGGTGGAAGGCGAGCGTCGAGAAGAAGCAGAGGATCACTGGGGCCGGCGAAGAAGACATCTCGTCAGCGCCGGGAACATGTATGTAACGGGCGAGGTGGATGTCGGTTGGACGCGGTGGCCGACTGGTGGTCAGTGAGGCGGGCGGGCTTACGGAAGAACATGTATTGGCATACGATGGGTTGCACTGCTAGACTGCCCAAGTTACTGGTCTGCGAAGAGCCAGGCTCGGGAACAGACTGCTTCTCGATGCGCGCCCAAGTCAGGTAGACGTCGAATAGCAGGAGCAACGTGCCCAGACGGATGATAGACGGCTGCGACAGGTCCACACATCAGCACAAGCCCCCCACTCGATCTCCTCTCCCGATAGAACGTACATCGAACTGGTCGCGCTCGTGCATCAGGGTGTTGTGCAGCAGGTGGCGGTAGACCTGGGGCTTGATCAGGACGAGGGCGATGAACAGCACGACGAAGGCGTGCTCGACGTACTTGTCGCAGAAGCGGCCGCAGTTCTTGCACACCGTCAGCCGGATGTTATGCCCGCTCGACGGGTCGCCCGCCCCCTTGTACTGCGTCCATAGCGTCTTCACCGGCGTTCGGCACTCGATGCAGATCGGCATTTTACGGTTGGTGTTCTACATCTGAACATCTAAATTGGCGGTTTCGGATTCGAATTATACTGGCGGGAGAAGCACTATGGCCGAAGCATACTTATTGATGTCGCTGTTGTGCGAAGGAATGAATGGATGCCTTGGTAACTTCAAAAGACAGGACGATAACGATAGATTTAGGAGCCGCTGATAAGAATAATTACGTAATCCGTTCTGCACATCACCGGTAAGGGGTATTATTACCCCTGAATATATGATCAACGTGTATCCTGACCAGTAACCTAATTAACTAGCGAGATAATTGGATTCTGCTAGATTTTATATATGCGTGGCCTTCATATATACAGAGGGGCTCGGGACCGTTGTCTAACGAACTGGTACCAAGTTACTGTCTCTGTGTTGCGGCAGCTCCGAGACCTTATGAACACCGTCCAATCGATGCTGGGCAGACTACAGCACAGCCAATACGTCCAGTAACCCCAGCACAGTTCAGAACTAATTACCATGTTCAAGCTTACAGAATGACCATATAAATCAATTAGATATTTCGGAGAGCGGGAAAGCTTGCCCAATCCCCTTTCCAATCCCCTGTCTTATTTGGCCAGATGCTCTTCCGTGCCTCCTCGTACTCATCGTTCTCCAAGTACGACTCCGGATCTTCCCCTCTCCGGAGAAGTTCGCTCTTCCTGAGCTCTTTTGCCACGACCCCCCCTCGGTTCCGCGAACAGACCCAGCTTCGCCCGATCCATTGCATAATATCCTTCATATAAACCTCGAAGCATCCCGAGCCGAAGTCTCCTGCTCCGTGGACCTCGAGCGTAAGGCGCTCGAGGTTGGGGCTGTCGGCGCTTATGATGCGGAAGATGGAAATGGCCAAACGAGAGTCGACGGCAGCGTTGACGAAATCATCCCGTATGTCTTCCGCGGCTACATTCACGTTGGGCCCGAGCCAGGCAGTACCCCTGGCTTTGCATTCGAGAGATCCATCTTCGAGCAATCAGCAATAGAGAGACGCGCCTCGACCTTTCAGTTGGCCTAAAGCACGGTAGATGGTGACTTCTTGTTCGCCACCCTGGTTACGGGGTACAGTTAATTCCACTTGGGCAAGATCGGGACATACTTGTGCGATTTCCTCGAGGCGGTGATCTGAGGGCACAAATTGGGTTGTTGTCATGTCGTACTCGCAAGCTGGTTTCGGCCGAAGCTTGCGTAGAGGCCTATCATGGCGGAATGGCGTTGAACGTGGCATTGGCGCAGAAACTAGTCAAGCTAAGGCCTTCGAGGGGCCAGAACTTCTAGAAACATGCCTGTAGCCTCATCCATATGGACCTGCTCGTCTTGCTCCTCGGATTGTATAGTCAAAACCAGTCGCCGAAGGGATTTGAATCTTTCGTCTTGGGCCAGGGATGTCAATGTCTGAAGCGCTTCCAAGGAGATATCGTCCTCTATTTCGAAGGAGCGCAACTCGTCGAAATTCGTGCGATTGCTCCAAGCTACTATGCTATCTGAACTTAAACCACCCCAACCCGCATCAGATGTTGAAGGTGGCCTTCCGAGGCCTCACCACGAGGACTCCCCGGAAAGAAGCCTTGCCACGACGGTCTTGGGGCTTCGTAAGCATCTTGGGGGTCTATTGATGCACCAGGGTGCATCGAGTACATGGACAATGACTTAGATTAGGGGCTAATCCGCTACCATGTCGAATATTGACTCTTCGTTGTAATTGACTTTTCCGTCCGTGTAAAAACCTAATGCGTAACAGCGAGGCTAGTCAGACATGGCGAAGTAGCAATTGCAAACTTGTCCGGGTCGATACCGTGGAGACGGTTCCGATCCTGGCAATGACTGCAGAGGCTAAATGTGCGCATGTGAAGGCGACTCCGAAGGTGGTACTCGTGAACCCGCTGAGAGTAGACAAGGTAGCAGTTGACTATGGCATGCCCACACCAGGTCTTTGAGCCCTGACAGACGACTAATGAAACGGGCTAGTCGTATACCCGGCTGGCCAAGTTCTTTCTTTGTTCAGGCTGCCTGGATTGTGGTCTTGATCCATCAAACAAGATGGGCTGTTTTGGAAGCTCCCAAAGGTCTCGTTCACTGTCCCGTCCGATCCTTCACCATCTTGAGCACTGGTGTTGGCTAGAGCGATGTCATCCTCTTTCCCATCATCATCTGGGGGGGCGGCATCCTCCATGCTACTTTCACCGTACGAACATGGCCAACCCGTCCATCGACCCCTAGTATTTCATCCCATAGCTCCAGATCATGGTGTAACTTCTTGCTACCCCGCACAGTGAGTAGAATGAGTGCAAACCGCTGCATCGCCGCTGCAGAACAGCAATCCTACTCATCAATGAGAAAGCGGATACGCTGCGTGTTTTGGAATTGCCGTACGCGACGTATTCACAAATTCGCTCGAGAAAATGTAACGGCAAGTTCTGTAGTGATACAGACGAGGTAGGAGTCATACCGCCAAATCTCGAATGATGGCGATTGCGTAGAGACTTGGCAAGAGATGGTGAGGTCGTAGAAGAGTTTAAAGGTAAGGGGGTCGTGCAGGTCTAAAAACGCTGTGAAAAGAATGAGGCAGTTCTAGGCATCTGAATTCCGCTGCTAATTCCGCGGTTACCGACACTCTACCTAGTTTTACCTACTACAGCGGGGTTATTACCAATTCGAGCCCCTTTTCGAGAAAAGGTTATCTCCGCTATATTGCGGCAACATCCTCTATTCACGATATTTGTCTCTCTACAACTAGTAAAATCAATATAATTATGAGAAAGACTGAAAGGCAGTTAGATTCAGCAAAAAATATCAAGACGAAGAGCTGAGCCGGAATGCAATGAGTCCAATAACCACCATCAGGCGGCTTCGAACTTCTTGTAAAATATATTCTCGCAGAACAGACTCCAAGCCTTAAGATTGTTCCCATCACCGTTCGGATCGTATTGAAATAAGGCTACGCCCTCGCGCGAACCATTATGCAGAGCTCTATCTCGCGCGAGGTTGGTGTTCAGGCACTTGTAACCGAACACTGTCTGTCTCGGCCTTCTTACTCCAATAATGCCACCGATCGCCGATACGATCTCTTTGATGCGGGTGCCGTACTTCCAGATAGTTGATCTGGCCGTTTTACTCCGTCTCGGCCGGGCGTCATGATATAAACCGTAGCCTCGTGAGTGTCCCGGTTGAATAGGTCCGGGTTGATACCGGGTCCCACAGGACGCACATATCCATAGGTCTGAAATTTCGATGGAAGTGGGTTCGTGACTTCCACGTCTTCCACTGCAAAATGCCCGTGTGAGTGAACATAAAGGCCCACCACTGAATCTATAAATATCTTACTCATGCTCAGCACTCTATCCCTGAACGCAGGATTGTTGGGGGTGTCCTCATTTGGCTGGCCATGAGAATACGGTTCCCAGAGATGGACCTATGCAGATGTAGTAACATGAGCACATATCCGAAGATAGAGTTGAAAGAGAGGCACAGATACAGGGAAAGCTTACTATCCAGGCTGCTTTGTTAAGGCGACTGTTAGCTACAATGGTAAAAAGTAAGCATATTTACCAACTACCAGACTGCTGTGTCTTCACACGACTGTGCATCCGTGAAGGCCTCCTGATGTGATCTGGAATGGCTCGTCGCCGAATTCCACCTGTTGGCTAGCCGCTCTCTGATCACCTGTGTACGCGACAAGACGTTATTACTTGTTCTTTAATAACCTGTGCAATGTATTCAGCGAGCTAGATGGTGGATAGATTAAGGAAGATATGAGACATATAAAACGTGGCTGATCTTACAGTTAATAACAGCAACTACCAAGGGCAATGACTCATCATAGTAGGCATCTTCCACCTGGTTGAATACCGCAGGTACTACAGGACCTAGAGTCAGCTAATTTTTTATTTATTTATTTTTATTTTTTTAATTTTTTTGGGGGGGAGGGGGTTTCAGATAGTAAGTTTGGGATATATCTGTGGCGGCCCCTTTCGTAAACGCTTTCATTAAAGCCATAATTAACACGAGAAAGAGTATAAATATCGGGCGCTACTTTCTGTAAGCTCCCACCTCTGCGGTGGTAGTATTTCGGTTGCCCCGATATTCATCCGAGCCCGCAACATATGAGAAGACTCTCTTATGGGATTTTTAGGTAGCTACCCTAAGATGTTTAGGAAGTCGAATCCACCAACAAGACCCAGCAGGTTTGGATTACGTCGACTGAGCCCGCTGGAAAAAGGACGCGTACCATCACACGAACCTATGTTGCATGGTGGGATACAGGACGGAGTGTCTAGGAAAGTTCCTCCTGGCAGAGCGCATTGGCGAGATGGAGGATTCGATATCTAAATAGGGGTAAATTAAATTCGTTCTTCTGGAATTGGAATCAGGGGTCTCGCCTTCGATGTAACGCGGATGCTGTGCCTAAGCTGACGAGTAGTAGAAGTCCAAACAAGTGAACCAGTCGCGAAGACAACGCCATGGTCTCTCGATATACCTGAACTTAGCTGTATATGGTAGCGGTATGGTCAGGACGGGCACCCAGAGTAAATGGTAGGCCGCGGAAGCTCGCTATTGAAAACCCTGTACCCGATCTCGAAACTATTTGGCTATGTTGGCATGTAGGACAATACAGCCTTTGTCAGACCTAGTAAAGCCAGTCAGCCCTAGCGGAAATTACTTCCTGTACCCCTGGTACCTTTTCCTCTCAGCCTGTCAGGTGCCAAGGTGCGGCCCCCTTTCCGGGGCCCAGCGACCCACCAGTGTGGCTCCAGTTTGTGTATATATAGGGGGGCTTCGCCCCCAAGTTGTTAGAAAAGGGCAGGCATTAATGGTCATCTATTTGCTACCCATACTATGAACCACCTGCTGGGCTGCTTCTTCTGCCTCTCACTCCGTACTTTACCATTTTCCCTGACACAGCCACAGCTGTATTTACGTGTATAAAAGGAGGGTTCGCTACCTTCACTTTCTAGCTAGGACTTTCTAGAGGTCAGGCAACCTGTTAATACACTTTTTCTTCAGTTATATGCTTCTGTGTGTGATGTCAGGGTCTCTCTAGGAATCCGGATCCGGAAAAGTGGGTCTACCCCTATACGCTTCCGGAATAAAAAATCCTTTTCTTCCATACGTTTTCATACTGATTAATAATGGAATGATACGCTTAATAATCCATTTATTTGTGTATATATATAGCCATGAATTTTCCAGTTGTTGTTGGGAATTTAGAGCTGAAATACATCATCAATATAAACACCCTTTCTTACAGTCTTATAGCCTTTATAGCTATTATATTAATTAAGTTATTCGAGATTATATTTGTAAATACGAATAATAAGTCCTATCACCGAACAAGTACAGTAGCTATAAAGGTGCATCCGTATTATAATATTGCCTCGACAAGGGCTACATAACGATATATAATTTTATGTTAACAGCCCTCTGGTCGTTCTTCTATATAGCTTTAAGCGTATATCCGAAGTCGAACGTTGCGCTATAAAAGAAGGTGCATAATTTAAAAATTAAATGGGGCAGGGACACTTTGATTCGAAACAATAGTAGTTCCATTCATGGGATAGTGTCAGGGAAAAAGATAAAGTACGGAGTGAGAGGCAGAAGAAGCAGCCCAGCAGGTGGTTCATAGTATGGGTAGTGAATAGATAACCATTAATGCCTGCCCTTTTCTAACTACTCGGGGGCGAAGCCCCCCTATATATACACAAACTGGAGCCAAACTGGTGGGTCGCTGGGCCCCGGAAAGGGGGCCGCACCTTGGCACCTGACAGATAGCTTTATTAGAACTGAAGATAAATAATATTAAAGCTGTATTATACATTAGAGAGATATGGCAGACATATACAAACAGGGATTTTACTTCTTTGCAGAGATGTAGTTATTCGGTAGGCCACAGAAACCTAACATGACCTATATTACCCGCCCCCTTTTTGCTTATCACAATTGAGATACCCAGAAGGTTACGATTAGGAGGCAGGATATATTGTCAAGTCATCATCGCGTCTAAGTATCCTAGGAGGGCACAACCGCCGGGAATGACGCAGACATGCACATTCTGAAACGACAGATAAAGAGGATCTCTGTTAATGTTCTGGCGGTAACAGTCATTATCACACTGAGAGTATATCTAAGCTGTCACACTTACTAAGGAGTAGATGCACAGCTCTTGAGGTTATATATTGACTTGTAGGAAGCTAGGAAGCGTTGATCCCACTTGTTGTGGGCGATCCACTGATATAGGGCTTTTGGGCTCCGATATTGCTGCCCAACAGAAAGGGCGGGGGCCTTTTCCACGACATAAGCACATCAAAGTAGGCTGAATTGATCGTATTAAAGTCAACTAAAGAAGTAAAAGAAAGGCCCTCTTTCTGCTGCGAAGACTACCACCTTATATAGAGTGATCGTGGCGATCAGAACGCGCCAATAGGTAGATTACTTCCAAGATAGGGGTAACCCCTAAGCAGGCGTGGCAGCCATGAAGATGTCAGAGGCTTATGTAAAGAACTGCAAGTCGTATCAACTATAATCCCAGAAACGTTCAACAAATTATATGCGATGGCATTGACACTCTAATTTGGACAGCGTGATGGTGAAACTTACTGTCTATCTTTCTGTCTAAAGGCATGAGTTCCATTGGTCACGTCTCTCAAAAACTTCTCTAAGGGCCATTTACGACAGCGTATGTATATACCAGCCTTTCTCTAGCAACGCTAACCCATGAAAGGATATCTAACGGATTGTTGGGTTGGTCAAAGCGCGTAAAGTGAGAAAGCGTTGAAAACATATGAATGACCACTTGCCAAACCAATATTTTCTTAAATGTCGTACCAAGGAATGCCATATTTCTAAGAGAAATATTTTGTGTTCCTATGTTTTCTCAATAGTCGGGTGTCCGAAAACAAGAGAGATGAAGACGGAAGTGACACATGCTTGACCGAAGAAACCACCGTGGTGGATTATTATGTAGCTCGGCCGCCCACACACAGTCAGTGGGCTTCGAAGCTTGATGCGTTTTAACAATCAGTGGAATACCACCGGGGTTCATAAAAGTCAATATTATAGAGCGATCGTTAAGAAAACATAGTAGTTGGAACAGTTATTATAATTAAAGCAACCCAAAGGGAAGATTGGCTTATTTCAAGGAAAACCTCAGTGGTAAAAGTTAAGCTCTAGCGGGTCTATAAACGCATATGCGATTATAAGCTCAAGCCCACCAAGTGACACAAATACAAACAAGACTACTGTCATTTTCATTTCGAGACACCATCGCTGATTGATGGCAAGTTTGAAACGAATTACTGCATAAGACATACATCTATAAGATGTGACTGATGCTTGCACTTGATCACGTTGCCGCAGAAACTTTCACGAAGCACTTCTTAGGCATTGTGACAATGAACTCGTCTACATCCCAGAACAGATTAAGCTCCTCTGAAACGGGGTCGAACTCTAGGGTCCAAATTAGCAAGGTGAGCGTGATCCTCAGCTGAAGACGGACCAGCCTTTGCCCAAAGCACCCCTGGGACCCGCGCTGAATGCCAACATGGGGCCACTCGAGGGGTCGAAACTAACTCTCCTGTCATCGTCTCTTTTCAGCCATCGCTCGGGGTTGAAGGCGTCTGGTTGAGAGTTGTCCCAGCTCGTACGGGCACCCTTCCCAAGTTTGGAGGTTTTGCTGCGTCTAGCCTCGGCTATGGCCGGCGCCGTGAAGGACGGGCCGGTCAGGTTCAGGAAGAGATACGTGTTCTTTGGAATGGGATGCCCGAGTATGAGAGTGTCCTTCCTTGCAGTCAGAGCCGTGGTAGGGATCGGACTGTCGTGGCGCAGAATCTCCTCAATGAAGGCATCGAGCTACGGGGAGTTCTTTGTCATCTCCAGGATAGTAGGCAGCCGTCCGTCGTCCCACACCTCGCTATACGTCTGACGGAGATCAAGTCGGACCCGCTTCTGTATGTCGGGGTAGGCCGAAAGTCTTCGAACCGCCCAAGTCAACGTACCGGCGATGGTATCGTGGCCGGCCAGTAGATACGTGTAGAGTTCGTCGCGTATGCGTGGGTCGTCGAACATGGGTGGACGTCCGGCTTCCTTGGCCGCCTTGATCTCGCGCTGGACGATGTAGTCAAGGGCAGACTGACGATTTCCACCTTCGAGGACCTTCTTCACGGATTCTGAGATCTGCGACTCGATATACTCGGGTCATCCTGGTGGCAAACCCGACGGACGGTCTCAGCTTGTTGAGAAAGTGATAGATCCTGGGCGAGGGCATATAAAATGCCAGCCATAGAGACTGCTCGTCCACTCGCAAGGCTTTCAACTCATCCGAGGCTTGAGACGTGGGAAAGGCTACCGGCTGCTCGAGATTATCGGCAGGGTTGACGCAAGAGCCAGAGGCTGCTACCGATTCTAGACTGGCCAGCTGCCGACCAATATGGCTCTTGGATCCCCCCAGGCCAGTGGGGCAGCGCTGACGATCAGATCGAAAGCGAACTCAGACAAGTTTTCGGTCGGATGGGAGGGGCGGCCTTGGGAGATGCGAGCTTTCAGTTGTAAGGGGTTCAGGAATCCATGAGCTACACCGCCGATTTGCGGCGCTGCTACCTGATCGTACGCCGGCCAGAGCAGCCAGACACGAACAAGTCAGTACGGGACAAGAAGAGCTCTTGGCCCACCGTATCCAGGAAGCTCGGCGCCATGAGGTCTTTAACCAGCTCCCTGTTTTTTTTAAACCTCGGGTCAAAGGTTTCCAGGGAGGGGTGGGCGTTCGGCAGAATGCCAGCAAACGCATGGGTTTTTTGGTCCCCGACAAAATTCGGCATGTCTCCGGGTTAAGAGGTCATTGACTTCCCCATAATCAGATACGATAACGGAGGGGGACGTGGATGGGCCTCGAAACATCTGCACAATGGCAGACTGGTGTCTCTGGCACTGCTGGATAAACCATGGCCGAATACGCTTACTCTTGCGGATCTCTGGCATGTCCCCCATGAGGCGCTTCGCGGCGGCATGATTGTATGGGACCCCTGGGATTGGTCGAGGATATGTGAATCTGAATAGAAGAGCAATAGCTCCAGCCGCAAGAACAGTAGTCCCGAAAGAAAAGGCGGGGATGACGTTAACTAGAGCATCATGGGCTGCAGTAGGGGTGGGCAGGAAAAACCGATGCCCCAATAGGAAAGACATGGATTTGTCTGGGTCAGGAAAACCCTCTTAACATAAGGGGCATCCCTCAGGGCCCTCAGAGCTACGTATGCCATACCTCTCCCGTTGTGCAGATATCTTTCCCCCTTCGATACGACCCATGCACAGATTGTGGGACTCTGCCCAGCGGCCCGGGAAGTTCACGTATCCACATCGGCCACGGCTCTGTTCCCTGGTAAGTACAGTATGACCAACACACAGACTGGCGGGCTAATGAGCCCACAGCCGTTCCACAGCTCCCCAGGTTATCATACGACTGCCTATAGTAAACTATCCAGATATGTAAATACCCAGCATTTCACTGTTTCTTCAGCACAGTGTACTTTCTAGTACAACAATTCTCTGTCTCTGTTGGGAGCGATGGGCTCAGAAATGGAAATAACGGCCGCTAATACCTGGAGGTGATCCTTGCCAGGCAAGGGTCGTAGGCGCTTCCAGGACTGCAGAGGGGATCGGGGTAGAGTTGTGGAGTTAACTATAGTATTTATGTTGGTAGGGCTTCATCCCCACTGATAAGGTGAAGCCTTGTCCGATTGGCCGACATTATGGGATTGCAACAGCACACCAAGCTCGTAAGGCAGCCAGTTAGTCATATCCATTATTCCCGCAGTTGCAAGGTCTCAACATTTACGACTAGAAAAGCTTAGCGGTGATGTCAATTTATTGTCATTCCAAAAAGCTAGATATTGCCGAAGCACGTGTATTCTTGCTTAGACCTGGTTCAACTTCCATTAATTAAATGAACACACATTAATCGTTTAGTCGTGATATTACATTTAGATGTGCTTCTCCATGTTGGAGGCTGATGACAGCAGAGAAAAGGGTAAATAAGTATCCATAATAACTATCGATCATACAAGCGATAGATTTCGCAGTAACTAGTTTAGAAGTACTATATCGATCTCAGCCCCCCCTTTGCATCGTCGCTTTCCTGGCATGAATCCGGGTTTCAATCCATTCTCCCACACTGTAATCGGGTTCAAGGCTGTATCGTGCCCAGTCTGCCAGAATGTCAAGAGCTATATGCGCCGCTTGTGAATGGATGAAGCTCTACGTCTGATGTATCGTTGATTAGATAGAACCCCGAAGCTACCGTTAATGAATATTTGTTGCTTGCCGTCGCTTTAGATCTGGAGGCCGCCGAAGACGCCTGTGTCACACCCCTTTTTGGTTCTTGGATGCGGAGATAAAGCTGCCGTAGTGCGGGAAGTGATATACCTATCAAAGCTAACGCCGGTTCCAACTTGTAAGGGATCCAGAATGTTTTCCTGTAGACTGTGAACTGTGTGGGAATAGATCGAGACATCAGGTATGGATACACTAGAAGGATATCAGCTAGGCCAAAAGGGGGTACTCGAGGTAGCTTACATCAGAACCAGCTTGAGAGGGGTTGATCCATTCCTTTATATGCATGGCGAACTTGTATACTGAAGCCACGGTGGCGCTGTTATTGCTGTGTGTCAAAACTGGTCCTTAAGAGCAGATATACCAAGTGGAATGGAAGCAGTGCTAAGCACTTACCCTAATCCGAAAAGGAAGACAAAGCCAATGCTTGCCATTTCTTAGAGTTCATTTGCAGTTTAAACACAATGATGACGGGTATAACAGCGAGAATGAAGTCGAAGATGATACTGATGATGTAAACGCATGTTTGGTTTACCGAGAAGCAGGCAAGGCTGCATCGGACCAAGGCGTCGAATGGATCGCTAATCGCAGACATAGGGCGACATATAAACCCAGGAGTAATGGGTAATATGACGATGTGAACGACTTTCAACGTAAGAAACACCCAGTGGACAATTTTCATAATTCGGATAACGGCGAAGACTCGTTGGTAGAAGAGCACGGTCGATATACGAATGGATCCGGATATTGATGGATAGAGAAACAGCCCGATCAGCGTGTTCTTAAGACTCCCGTCAGCACCATCAGGATATGCGATATAACAAAGGTCGTAGGTAAGACATACTTTCCAGAACAAAGACCATTCTGCTATGGTGACTTCCCAGAGCGGTTTCCCAACGCCAGCATTAAGGTTAATGTAGCTTGCGAAGGTGGTCCATCCAATATATAAGGCCTATTGTCCGTCGGAGATGAAGGTCCATCAATTGTATCGTGAGCTGCTGGCGTTTGCGTACCAAAGCTGCCGCAACAAAATAATCATTGAGCCCGAAGCTGCCACACCAAACCCTCGTGAACACAAGGGCAAGACAAAAACGTTAGCTAGTATACCTAAGAAAATACAGACAGCAGCAATTTAGAATACCTTATGGTCATCATTGACCACAGCCGGGGGTGGTATAGGCTCGTCCGGTGGAAAACTAGGGTCAACGAGCGACATGGTTTCAGACGGCAATGAACCTGGCGGGAAATCTGAGACAAGTAGGGGCTTAAGAGAGCAGAATTATTTTCGGTGGAACGCAGACAAACTGAAAGAAACTTAAGGATTTAAATCCAGCTTTCGTTTGCAGCCTCCCCGAGCTACGGTACTTGATATGCTAATACCTTGGTAGTTGTGTAGTGGCACAACCTCGGCTGGAAGAACAACAATATCAGCGGTATGGCCGGTAAGCAGTTGCTCTTGAGATTCAGCCGAACTACATGTCGTTGCAGGGAATATTAACCCTCTTTACTGTGGTGTAGCCTTGTCCCAGATGGGATCCTAAATGCCACCCTAAATGCCACCCCTCCCAAAATATGGCTTGATGGATATCAGGGAATTGACCCAGACAGACCAGGTACTTGCTAATTGACTTCCCTTGCACCCTGTTCACCCCACCCCCAAATCTGCAAGGAGTCAGGATCTTTCTCTGGCGGAAAAGGTGCTTGATTGGGACCAACGAGCTTACTACCTGCATTAGTGGCTCTGAACTCTCTGAAAGGTCCAGAGCGACGGCGACATCCACCCGATACTAATGGACGTTCAGCAACAGACCAATAGGAGAAGCTTACATGGTAATGGCGAACCGAATGTTACTCGACATGGTTTGCAAATCGCATATACGTTATCAACGTCTACCGAGTAGTAAGTACTTGTGACCATGCATACATAGATCGGTCGACTTAGTGCAGGTCAATCGTATTTACCACCTAGATTAGTTAGGGGTATTCGCCAGATGCCTTGGGGTTTTAAGGGGCAAGAATCGGGGCTGCGCTCGATATATAGCCACTACTGCATGAAAAGAAGGGGGGAAAAAAAAAAGAGAAATATCAAGTAAGAAGAGCTGAAGAAAGGTAAGTCACAGCTAACGATAGACTCGGCTTTCAGCTCTACATAAGTGATCCTTGCATTTCATTGAACACTGCACGATTTGTAATAGTCGCCCCTCTTCCTCCCAGATACTGTACAGGTTAAGGACGCCTGTTCTTACAGTACAATCCTTACACTTTCAGCACTCGTGGGTCTACATTATAAAAGCTTCGTTGCTTCATGGGCTCCTCTGAAATCAACAATGGCTCAAGTTCAAGTTCCAGTTGAGGACATTTTGGCGATGAACCCCCTCCCCGGCCTGACGCCGAATCAGTCTCTCATGCCAGCTGCCGGCGCCTGTGTGCGTTTGAGCCAGACATTTACCAATAACTCAACATTTACCCCCCAAGACGATCTGTACACAGATTTGATCCAAGCCTCGTGGTACGATAGCACCTCCCCCCCGAAAGAAATGTTGGTTTAACCTAAGATATGCGATAGGTCCCACACAACATGGCTGGAACCGGCATGCATTTTTGTGCCGCGTACCGTGGATGATTTGCAGACGTCCGTCCCTATTCTGGCCGAAGAGGATGTCAAGTTTGCTATTCGATCTGGTGGCCACATGCCAGTCACAGGCGCTGCCAATGCCGACAATGGGGTCATGATTGACATGTCCAGCTTTACTCAAATCGAATACAACGCCGAGAACGACCATGTTGTCGTGGGCACGGGGCTCCGATGGCAAAACGTCTACGAATATCTTGACCAGTATGAAGTCACCGTTGTCGGAGGCCGTGTACTGGATATCGGTGTTGGCGGTCTGATATTAGGAGGTAAGTATTCTCTGATCAACTTCCCTCGTAATGAAACTCGAGAAGGCTGATCGTCTCCAAGGTGGCCTCTCTTATCTATCGGAGAGCTATGGAATGGCTTGTGATAACGTGGTCAATTTCGAGGTGCGCCCCTTCTCGCATTGAGCTTTATTCACTGTGGGCTATTTTCTAATATGTATCCTTCCAGGTGGTCCTTGCAGATGGGTCAGTTGTAAACGCCAATGAACATTCCAATGCCGACCTTTTCTGGGCTCTAAAGGGGGGCAGTAACAACTTTGGTTCGGTCAACCCATCCATACTTCTGGGTCGCTGTCTTTGCCTAACACCATGAAACCCTAGGTATCGTCACAGCATTCACCCTCAAGACATATCCTATCCATCAAGTCTGGGGGGGCACCAGAATCATCGGATGGGATAAAGTAGATGATTTCCTAGACACCATGCTTGAGTATGAGGCCTCCACAGAGCGAGACCCATATGCCTCTGTCAACATCAACCTCGCTGCCACCAATGAAACAACCCTTGGGATCATCTTGACCTTGGTCTATCTCAAGCCTGTTGAGAAACCAACTGCATTTTCTCTGTTCGATAGATTTGAGCCTCTTGTGGATACAACCGGCATCAGAACGTTGACCGAAGTCATGAGCGAGTTCCCAACTGCAGCTTTGCCTCGGTGGGTCTTGTCCCTGATATCCTCATAGTCGATGTAGACGCTGACATGTGTTTGCAGGATCCGGTTCCTAGCTATGACAGTCGAGCCAACCAAGGAGCTGACTGCGGTCATAAAGGATGTGATGCTAAACTCCCCTCACATGAACACTATACGATCAACTACTGCAGGAACGTGCCTTTTTAGCTGGCAACCCATATCTCCTAACCTAGTCGAGGCCGGTCAGCGCTCCGGTGGCAATACGCTGGGACTGGAGGCAGTTCCGCAATCGTGGTTCCACATCGACCTCTTGTGGTGGAACTCTGAGGATGGTGAAGCTATGCGCATTGCCGGGGAGTCTATGTATGCGGAGATCGAGGCCGCCGCCAAGGAACAAGGCAGCCACATGCGATATATTTTCATGAACGATGCCAACGAGAGACAGCCCGTAATGGCCAGCTATGGCCCCCGGAACGTGCAGAAGATGCGGCAGGTGCGAAAGCAGTATGACCCAAAGCAGGTATTTGACAGGCTACTCACTGGAGCTTTCAAGCTGCCTTAAAAAATTTAGTACCTCAGCTTTGTAGCGTCCTAGTTAGAAAGGTGGACGGAATGCGGAGATGACGGTGGCGGGAACTACTTGTGACGCAAACCTGTGTAGCCAAACATCGAGACAGAGCTAAACCAAGTGTCAGTTAAGGATTCTGGCCCGCGACATGGGTATCGGTACATATGATAGGTTTGCAAAGTTAATAAATAACAAATGAAGCCTAGATACGCCACGGGGGGGCAGGCAAGTAGTGACAGTTCCCGTTTATCTTCACATGCATTCCTGCTCATTGGCCTATAAGGCACTTTACCCCTGATCCTCCATTCCCAGTGAATAAGATGCGTCATACTGTGATATATAACCTTTACAATCCAAAGAACTCACTTGTAAATAGTTATTTATTTAAATGGTATACGATTATTAAGATAAATGGCTTTTGCGTGCACGGCATTTAGGTGACAGTCTGCATACGAGCGGCGTTGTCGTAGCTGTAATCACGAAGTGGAATTTCGAAGGGAGGACCGAGATCCACCCAGATTGTGACGCTGGATTATTCATCCCTCTTAGTAGCACTGATGGTACATGACCCTACAGGTTTCGGATTATCCTTCCTAACGAGAAAGCATTGTTACCGTTTTATATTCGTAAGTAACCCAATCCTTCCTTCCACCGCCAAGAGCCAACATGCATATAGAATACTACTTAGCTACTAAAACCGCCCTTAGATGCCCTACTATCACGAATGGGGTCTTGCTGCAATACTAGCGTCAGCACAGAGTGCCGTTATACATAATGAGTATCCCTGCACCATATAAACGCCCCCCTGACTTCATCCAAGTCGTTTATGTCAAACTTGTGCAAAAACAGAACAGTTGAATAGAGGAGACTTCACCATTGCTTTTCTCATCACTCTGGTCATGAAGAGGCTTGAACACAATATCAACATGTCTGTGCAACGAGTGAGTAGATTCCCAAAAACAGTCGGGGTGGACAAGCCTGGAGTTGATAAGTCCAATATCTACGGAGGCATCCACACTGGCTCGTGGGTAGATCTCCTACCGGCCTCCTGGATCCCCTACATCCAGCTCTGCCGCCTTAACCCACCCGCGCCCCTTTTCCCGGTCTTCTTCCCGCACCAGTATGGCGTCACCTACGCCTCGATCCTGCAAAATGCCTCCGGGAGCGAGTTCCTCCGGATGTGTCTCTACCTGCTGGGCAGCTCCCTGATCGTCTCGAACGCCGCCCACAGCCGGAACGACATTGTCGACGCCCTGATCGATAAGGTGATCTCGCGTACCAAGAAGCGGCCCATCGCCAGGGGTGCCATCACGCCGCGGGCCGCGCTCCTCTTCATGACGACGCAGGCCGTCGGGACGGCCGCCTCCCTGCCGGCCCTCCTGCCAGCCACGGTCCCCACCATCGTCGGCACCGTCTACTACCCCTACGCCAAGCGGCAGACGCCGTTTCCGCAGCTGATCTTGGGCTTCTGCCTGGCGTGGGGCGCCACAGTCGGCATTGCGGCCATGGGCGTGGACCCTCTAGCCAGCTGCGTCGGCCCCTATCTCGTGGCGGCCTGTACCATAGGAACCGTCATCTACGGCACCGTCTACGCGTGTCTGGACGTTAAGGATGACAAGAAGCTTAAGCTCGGTAGCACCGAAGTCCTGCTCGGAAGCCACGTGAAGCTCGTCCTGTCCTTGCTGCTGACCTCCAATGATCGTATGCCTGGGGGCCGTCGGCTACTTGCTCACGCTCGGGACGCCCTACTACGCCGTCACGCTTGGCGGCTGCGCCGTGTTGTTGGGTGCCATGATCGCCTTCCTCGATCTGGGGATTAATTTCAGCATCTGGTGGTGGTTTACGTACGGCTGTTGGTTCACGGGAGGCTCGATAGCAGTTGGTCTGCTCTATGCGTATCTGAGCCTTTGATGGTTGATCCCGATCACCCGCAGCACCAAGTAAAGCACTCTGATTTCCCCCCTCTCTTTTTGATACCTCTTGTCTTCTCGTAGGTCTCTCTGGGTACATGGGGTCCTTTTTGATCCCCAAATACCGGCGAACTGTACAGACTGTAATTATTCACGGAGCGCTGTGAACACTCAATGTGACGATCTGAGCCCAGTCTAGAAGTAATATTCTGTTATTTGGATTAACGGGTATCCTTCACGACGGTTGTAAATTGCTTTCGCGTGATGCCTGGTCTTTTTGAAAGTGGAGGTGAACTGCCAGCGGGTCTTGGCCGGCCGCTGTACGGGGCCCGGCATATCACCCCTAACTGAGCCGGACACCCGAATCTAGCTCTCGCCATTAACCATATCACAGTACTATGGCATTATAGGTAGATCTAAGAATATTGTCAGGTCACTAACGCTAGGCTGGGGCTCCTGATTAGCATACGCTTGGGCTTTTGAGATATTTTGAGATAATGAGTTAAACCAATATGAATACAGCGGACAGCCACAGATACCTGATAGTGTGCTAACGTTAAAACATTTGCCTGATACCATACCCGGTAGCCGACCGTTTTCGATTCGAGCCGCTTCTGCCGCCCCACAAGAACCACTCGCTCTTCGCCCCCACATGCAACCTTCCGTACTGCGCCTAGCTTCGAAGGCTCCCGCTTTCTCGTATCCACAAGGTCATGAACAAACACCTGGTTGGCAGTCTGTCTGATCTTGTAAGGGTATCTCCTATGTACATATCGCCAAGTACCCCAGGACAAGTCTTCTAGCACACTGAATGTTTGTTACTTACCTTTTAACTCAATACGGAAATTTGAAGACAGGATCTCGGGATCCGTTGTGTCTGATTGGCCTGCCGTATTGGAGCATACTCTTACCCATGCTGTGCCTTGAACCAACACCCCCAGTGAGGGCAATTTTTCAGCCAGTTAACATACAGCTCTTGATCAGTGCCAAAAGCCATTTGGCTGAGTTCAAGTCTTGCCTTTCCGGAGGTTTTTTTTTTTTTTTTTTTGCCCACGTCTCTTGTCTTTTATCAACGATGGCCCACGATTTCGACATCTCCCCTCAGAAAGAGGGAAGTATACCCTCGTACTTGTATCGGCAGTTATTTTTCACGCCCCGTGAAGTTACAAATGTGAACCTCGAGGGCAAGACGGCGATTGTTACCGGGTCCAACTGCGGAGTTGGTCTCGAGTGTTGCCGCCAGCTACTCGATTTGGGGATAAGCAAGCTTATTCTCGCAGTCCGAAGCCAGACGAGGGGTCAAGCCGCTGCTGCTGAGCTGTCTAAGGGCAGGAATCTCACAGAGCGCAGCCTCGAGGTCTGGGATCTGGATCACCTGTCTTACGACTCGGTTCGGGCCTTTGCGGATCGTGCAAAGACCCTCGAGAGAATAGACATCGTCATCCTCAATGCAGGCAGTCTTCCGATGAAACAGACCATAAATCCGCACACAGGCCATGACGAATGCGTGCAGGTGAACTACCTATCGCCAGGTCTCCTGTTGGTCATGCTCCTGGGCGTCATCAAGGATAAACCGAAAAGCCAACCTACTCGCATCACCATCACCTCCTCGGATGGTGCCTCTTGGACTAAGTTCAGTGAGAGGACCAACAAGCCCCTGCTCCCCTCTCTCAATAAACCTGATAATTGGAGCCCGCTCGACCGCCAATTTCTAAGCAAGCTCCTCGGTCAATTCTTCGTCTCAAAGCTAGCCAGCATTGTCCCTTCATCTATGGCCGTGGTCAACATGGCGACTCCGGGCATGGTGCATGACTCGAACATAAGCCGTGAATCGAGAGACTCTCTGATGGGCAAGATCGCTGAGCCGATAAGAAGGAGGATGGGATACACGTCCGCGGTGGCCGCCCGTCTCATCACGGACGCTGCGGTCAACCATGGCGCGGAAACACATGGCCAGTATCTTTCAGAGCAGCGACTCAAACCGTGAGTTTATTTATTTTTTTTCCCCCTTCTTCTTCTTCCTCCCTTCTCCTAATCTTACCGCTACAAAATCGCTCACGGCTAATCGCTAACTACCTATATAGCGTGGCACCAATTATCTACACAGCCGAAGGGCAGGCTCTAAGAGAGCAAATTTGGGAAGAGACATTGGCAGAATTCTCATTTGCCGACATGGGCGGCATCGTACGTGGTATGGCGCGCGACACTGGCGCTGCCGTTGAGCGAGAGCGAGCAAACAAGAGCAAAGAATAGTTTACACTTCAACCTACTGCTCAATGGTGGGCTCTCTGAATGCACTCCGACTCTGTCTAGTAGCCGTTGAATTGGGTGACGCCCGTACTCTTTTCTCACTTCGCGCCCCTATTCAAACCTAGGTGTGTAGTACTTTTGTTGATGTGAGCTACTTACGTGCCCAGTATTCAGGGTCCTAGAAAAGATGTACATATGTCATTATAGCGCCCCAGTTACGCTGTCCAAGTCGAATCATTGATATCGCACCGCTAAACGCATTCGGGTAACCCCACCGACTATCCTCTCCACCCCCATACAAACTAGTGCATTGGCAGAGCAAGGCTGGTGCAATCCCCATAACACTACCACCAACACCACCACCAACATAACCATCAATATTTCTCAAAATATCGTGGCCATGTACCTGAATACGGGGCCTAACCCTAACCCTAATATTCACGTTAAATTTAACGGTAGTTGCTAGTTATATAATAAAGGTCGAAATACTTCCCTGAGAGGTACTTTTCCCGCTAAATTTGGTGATAGGTGGCAGGGTAACCCAAAAATGTTTAGCGGTGCAATATTAACGATTCGACAGTTGGACAGCGTAACTGGGGCGCGATCTCCGGGGCTTGACGGGGTAAGGAGATGAGACCCAAGACTGCGCGGTCCCGATCACGCTTATAACAACCCTTTACCAGATCCGGTAGTTCACCCGAGTTACCTTGTAATTACCTCCTCCCCTTTCGCAAACCACATCCCATCTATCTCACACGTGGTTCTTGAGATAAATCGGGTCTGCTCGCCTACGTGCGTTTCCTTCACCGCGGGATATAGCCGTAACTTTTGGTTCCACGCACGTTATCATGGGCCCCGTTCCGGTAGCTATATATCTTTCACTCCGGTAGTGCTGATGAACTTCTTCTAACCAATGTCAATCCTTTTTGGCGGGTTACGCGCTGCCAACTCCTTATGCAGTTTCTGTGAACGTCAGTCTCGTGGCCATGTTCATCCAAAATTCACTTAGTATTTCACTACTGGCAGCAGGGGTCTCTGCTACTGCACCACAATACCTTGCGCCGCTTCAGGATATAAATTTCCCATCGTCCAAGAGCGCGGCCGATCCTCTCAAATGGCTGGGAGCCAACGGGCCTTGGTATGCGGGTAAGCTGCTTGAGACACCCGGATGGCGGACGCGCAGAAAGCTCATTGACTAACTGCGCCAAGGCCCGAATGTCTTTGGAATTTCTCCCGACGTGCCCGAGAGCTGCTACGTAGACCAAGCTGCCTACATCTCAAGACATGGATCTAGGTATCCTGACAAAGGGGCTTATGGCGGTTGGGTATCCATGTACGAAAAGGTTTGTTCGACTGGCTATCTTTTTAACCATCTATTTATCTGTACTAATTACCTGTAGTTTCAAGGTAGCAACTTTACAGCAGCTGGAAGCTTATCCTTCCTGCCAAAGTGGCGGCCTGTCTTGACGAATCCGGCGCTACAGATCGCCAATGAAAACCCAACAGGGGCTAAAGAGGCGTATGATTTCGGATATACACTGAGGACAAGGTACAAAATTGCCTCATACCTTCTCTTGTATTCACTCTTACAGGCTATCAACAGGTATCCGGACCTTTACCAACAGGGAGATGAATTCATGGTGTGGTCCAACAATTACACTCGAGTTCTCCAGACGGCTTCCATG
This sequence comes from Monosporascus cannonballus, assembly GCA_004154925.1. NCBI lineage: Eukaryota > Fungi > Ascomycota > Sordariomycetes > Xylariales > Monosporascus > Monosporascus cannonballus. The sequence continues at coordinate 97,668 of QJNS01000703.1, read as the reverse complement.
TTCGTCCGGGGCTTCTTAGGATTTGCAGCCGCCCAGAACGGCAGCGTGATCTCCGTGACCTCAAGGGGGTTCCCTGCGGCAGTTGGTGACACCCTCGGGCCATCCGACATGTGCCCCAACTTCGAGGATATGAACGGTGGAGACTACAAGGCAACATGGGATGACATCTGGATCCCGCCAGTCCAGCAGCGTTTGCAGGCGCTGATTGGTGGCAACCTCACATTGACGGCAGATGATGTCAATCAGATGCCATACCTGTGCGGCTTCGAAACCCACATCACCGGGCGACTATCGCCGTGGTGCGACGTGTTCACGGACGAGGAGCTGAAGCAGTACGAGTACTCGAACGACCTCCGGTACTACTACGGAATCGGGCCGGGCACGGATCTCCCGAAGAAGATGATGACACCCTTCCTGAACGCGCTCGTAGGTTTGCTGCAACAGGGTCCTGCGATCACGGGCACCAAGGCCGACGGATCGATCTTCGAACTTCCGAAGCTCATCATGTCCTTCCTGAACGACGGCCAGTTGACCGAGCTCGTCACCGCGAGCGGCGTATTCGACGAACAGCCGCCGCTGTCGCCAACCGAAAAGGACGACGATCGCCTCTGGGTCGGCTCGCGGTACGTTTCGATGAGGGGCACCATTGCATTCGAGCGCCTGAACTGCCTCGTGTCGGACCACGGCGAACAGAGCAATTCCACGGTCTCTTCGGGTTACCAGTCCAGGCCGCCCTCCGGCACCAACGCCGCATACGTCCGCATCCGTCTCAACGACGCTGTCTATCCGCTACCGTTCTGCAAGGACGGTCCTGGATCCTCGTGTCTATTGGATAGCTATGCGACTTACGTGGCCGACAAGTATGCGGCCGAAGGCGATTGGATCACCAACTGTAATGTCACTGTGACGGAGGATACGCCGACGATGGTCAAAGGGGCTAGTTTCTTCACAGACTTGAGTAGTCCATGGGTTAGCAGGATCGCGCCTTAATCCTATTAAAATGTCGGTATAATGTAGTAATACTCAGGGGTCGGAACATTGCGACTTATGATCAAGCAGATTTCACCTTAACCATGCGGAAGCCTGGTGTAGTGGTGGTAGCTTATATTCGTTCGTAAAAGGTGATAATAACTCGAAAAGAAGGATATTGATTAATTTATAGCAGGAGGTATCAAATGAAGAAATACCTTCCCTGATTGAACCTTGCATCGTGCAATGACTTCAGCTGATATAAGAGGGTCCTATCGTGTTTGCGCCACGTTCCACTCTTGTTCGACTTTGATGCTTTTCTCCTCGTCATAGTCACTCCCTCATCTATATTAACCCCACTGCCATGGGGCAATCCTGCGAGCAGTGGACTCGATAGCTGTCTCGTGCTTGGGTGGCAACGGCTGCAAATTGTTTTGCGACCGGTAACCTAGGGGCACAAAGAACTGTTTGCTGCCGGCTCAAGGTGATGCCACGGGTCTGGTAGGCGAGTTAGTTTTAATCTCTTCGTTATTAGATTCTAACAATAGTGTTGTAGTCAATATATAGCGCTATTTCTATTAGGACTATGACGGTTCCGTTTTTGCAATGCAACCAATAGGTATAAGGGGTTGGCGAGCCAAGATCCGAATACGGAAATCGGTTCTAAGGGAACGGGATTTTCGACACAATAACCCTCATCCACTACATTAAAACGAGGGCAAACCGAGGGCATTCTCATCCTAGCTGATTGTCAGGAATCTGACATGGAGACTCGCTGGCGAAGGTACTGCAAAGGCTTCTTAGTTTCAGAAATACTAATTTTTTTTGTTGCTGTGAAGAAGTATGGGGTTGTTTAATAAGCCACAGTCTGTCTCCTCCTACCCGTTAGTCTCTCCTAGGGGAAGGGGGGGTAGGGGGAACGGAGACCGGGCGGGTTCTAGAAGAAAAATGAAGCAAGAAGAAAACAAAAAGCAAGAGACATTAAGAATAAAAAAATGAAGCAAAATTTTGGTTTGAGGGGAGGCTGAGAATTATATCACCGATCACTGGCTCGGAATCGAACCCCAGTACCCTAACATCTGGCCATACCGGACGTGAAATTAAAATACCGTTCCCAACCTCTCGGAACCATACACCCACTGCGTCAGCGATGCCTGGCCCGATTCCTCTTAATAGGTCGTGCTCTTTTTGTGCCTTAAGTACTCTCCCAGGTAATCCCACGGTTTACCCTGATCTCCTTTGCACCCGTGCTGCCACATGGAAATCTGGCACTCTCCCTTGCAAACTGCTAATAATATCTTTTCAAGCAAATGACTACGCCTTTATGCCTACTTCGCTCGTCATAACAGGAACAGCCTTCCTAGCGTGCTTGTTAAAAAAGGTTGGTTACGTCAGGGGAGGATCACTCGAGATACACTCCGTCTGGACAACTGAAGGATAAGTACTTGCTACATTCTTCGTTAATCCAATAAAATCGGATGAACTTGCCCTTTGAGATTCGGGTACGCTAGTTGCTTCTCCTAAGGCGTTGGAAGCATGGATCATTAGCGCCACATGACTTACATGCTCATCCTTTCTGACCAGCACGCTTACCACGTACACTTTGGCGCCGGAGTCGGCTCTGTTGAATCGAAGCGACATGAATATGCGGGCCACTATCTTCATGAACATCGACTGCTCCCGGACCGTCCTCACTAGACCAGTCTTGACCGGGCCGGGACAACACGCTGTCGACAATGACATCCGGCCTTCGTTCTGCTAGCGAGACTCGACAACTATTACCCCTACGCCGGAAGTAGTGGTTCCATGCACATACTCCCCGTCGAAGCCCAAAGCGAGTCTGCAGATCTCCCTAATGGAATACTCTAGTAGCAGCTTGCTGAGTCCATACATGGGGTTGAGCGGCCTGGACGGCCAGTTTCCCTCCTTGTTGAGGTGGGCCAGAATGCCGCTTTCCTCTTCTGCTCATCGGGACCATTCCGCTATGTCCGGGTCCGTGCGGCTGCCTGAACTGATGAATCTCATGTGGGGGTGTGCTGTGTCGCTGGTTCCACGATGCCTTCGTCCAGGGGATGAGAAGTAAGGCCGTAGGCACGGTGCTCAGGGCGTTAACCTGGATCGTCTCTCCTCCCTATGCCATTAAGTCCAGGACACACAAAGATGAAAGCCTCACCTCATGAAATTTGCTTACCACCCTTCAGGGCCGCTTCTGAAGCTCGGGATGAAACAGCGGCATTCAGGGCCACGCTGTCGACACCACTCTGGCCATACCGTCTCTTCAGCTGGCCGGCGAAGGTAACTACTGAGGAAGAGTCGTCCATATCGGGCTCTAGGACCGCCACCATCTTCTTGCCCACAGTCCCTGCCTCGGCTTGGGTCTTTGCATGGGTCTCCGCCGCGTGACGCTTTCCGGCATGCTTTGACAACTTCCTCCGCGCCAAGATTGACGAAGTGGATGGCGGCGGTCAGGCCGAGCCCGGATGTGCTTTCGGTCACGACGACGGTCTGGCCTGAGAAGATGCCTGGAGGGAAGTTCATAGGAAAGCGGTTTGCTAGCCATCATGGTTAGAGGTCAAGGCTGGCTCCGGAAGAGAAAGGTTGGATGCAGGGAGATCGCCAAGGGGGAAACGGGGATGACACGAGAACTTCCTGGATCGGGTCTCCATTCCACACTAAAATGCTCCTCCTACACACAGGAATCAAGAGGCAGCCGAAGGATATATTAAATGTGTCGGAACAAACCCCCATGGGTACCAGGTTTAACTCCAGGCCGCCCCCCGGTGAATTTAATATGGAAGAAGTGAAAGCCAGATGACAGGGGCCACGTTCTTTTAGGCCACGGCCGTACTATGCTTCCCGCCCATGTCATGGCTCTTGCGCATGTCTGGTATTGACGCATATATCGCATTAGTAGGGCCGCCTCTAGGCTGCCCAAGATGGCTGAAGGCAAAACGACCAGAGACCGAGGTTCGATAAGGGTAGAGATGGGGTCGCCCATCTGTGGAACATGTCAGCGAGCTTGCTCCTGTGTTCCCGCTAGTACCTCGCGCGGAACCCCGGCTTTGTCCGCATTGACCACCACAATCCATCGCCTGGAGAATTTTGCCATGCTCTCTGCTGGGGAAGGGGCGATGTTCGTCGGTGCGGCCCAGAGCGTCTTCTCTTATTCTTAGTCATCCAACGGAATGCCGGCTGCGACTGGGCTTGGTCTACAAGCCACACATCGCAGCGCAGTGGCTTCCGTATTGGCCCAAGTCAGGCTGAATTTCACGCAAGTTCATAATTCTAAGCAATTAACACCCATTTTGTTATCATCACAGAGACCTTTTTCTAGCTGCCCAACACGGACTCCTCTTCTTAGTCAATTCGCCAGCGGAAGAGCGTGCTATAAGCAGAGCCATGTCGTCCCCACAGCATGTGCTCCTTTCACCGGCGGAGCTTGCTCAAGGTACGTGCACGACTCCCACTAACGCCGCCTATGCGGGCCCCCCACGGCCAAGACGGGGCTCCTGCCAGCCACAAATTGCACGCGCGGGACCCAGGGGAAAGTCGACGGCTAACGGTCACGCGGGCCGACGATGGTTTCAATTAGTAGACCATGCATTGACCGCACCAGGCAACATAATATGGTCGTTTTTATCACGGTCAAACTGCTAGGCTGCTCATTTAGACTCATAACCGTGCATTTCACACGTCAATATGGATTAGTTGTCTTCTCATCCCGTGGATTGGACCAAGCTTCTCAAGCGTAGAAAAAAGGGACATGGTGATATCAATGCCAAGCCCGACCCGAGTAGTTACTCGCAGTCAAGAAAGAAACAAGGAGATAACGGGACTGACCGAAGTTGTAGGACTCCTGGAAAAGCCGAAGGACGCATACGGATGCCTTTCTTCAATGGCAATGGCCAGCTTGGCTCTAGCTCCCAATCCTCCTCCGCCTGGTACCCTCGTTGGAGGAATAACGGGATCCAGAACTACCCGTCATTCCAATAAGCTACGCTTATGTAATTCTACAGCTAAGGCGTGGTGGGGGAGCTAGAGGTACCTGTAACTTTGGGCGCTGAACTGCCATGTTTCACCACCCCGGCTGAATTTCTATTGGCTCTCGCTAACCTCCGTCAACTTTGTCCCAATAGTGACATCGACCCGGACATCTCATATTTTCAAGGCCCTAGTCCTCCTTCTTTTGAGGCTCGCTGTCGGGAGAGAGCTGCGCCAATGAATTATATCCAGGGGGTAGACTGACTACTGGACAATATAATGGTCCAATTAACCTGATAACGATGTCTATCCTCCCGATATTCTCTCCGCCGCCCTCATGTTTCCAGGTCGGCCTTCGAGCGATATCCGGTAGCACCGAAAAGCTGCTGCTCGCGTCTGCGGCGAGGCGGTTCTCCGCGATAAGCCGCACGCCGGCAATTGAATCATGTCGATACTTCCATAGCCCCCGGGTATTACCGGGATATTCGGGAGCTTCTAGACAGTATCAACGAGTCCCGAACCTGTTACCCCGGATGCAGGTTCGAACAGTCTTCCGATTTCGCGCCATAACACATTACACGCAGCTGCCCATCGATTATGAGGATGTGAAAGGTCTTCCATTCAGGAAGGAAGACCTTAACCAGCGGGAAGTCGACGCAATCTTCGGCGCACACATATCCGCACAATTGGCCAACCAACTACTGAGGATAATACACGGGCGACGGGTAGCAGGGACACTGGACGACCCCGAATTACAGCGGAATACGTCGCAATACAGTGTCCAGGATAAGGTCAAAGCTTTAGAATATCTGCGCGGGAACATTCCCGTCGACGAGGTTATCAATGCCGGTCTACGAGCCGAAGACGAGCTCAAGGCTCTCGAGGAGCTGGAGAGAAGCGAGCGGGAGGCCGAAGAGGGGTTTGAAGAGACCAGCCGCCAGAACCAGCCTTCTCAGGCGCAAGCCGAGGGACCACAGCTCCCAACAGGACGCCTGGCCCGGAAGGGAGGCGACTCCCCCTACGGCGAGAGCAATTTTGACCGGATACGGGCCGAGAATATAGCGAAGCGCGAGGCGGAGGAGAAGCGACTCGAGGAAGAACGGAAGAAACGCGAGGAAGAGGAAGCAAAAGGCAACATCGGCACCCTGCAGGCCCGGCAGCAGAAACCGAGGGAGCTGAGTCCTCTGATGAAGAAGTACACGGAGCGCGCCACGTCCAAGCTCGAAGCCCCGCCTGAGATGAAGAAATGGGAACGTCTGTTCCCGGCCCTCGCCATGACCGTTCTGATATGCGCCGCGGGTGCCATTTTTGCGGCCACCTACAACCCACCAAGACAATCATGGAGGTTATGGCCGGACATCCCACCTGCTGCCGCCACATGCATTTCGCTTATCGGGCTTAACCTTGTCGTCTGGATGCTCTGGAAGGTGCCGCCGCTGTGGGCTATCCTCAACCGGTACTTTATTCTCGTCGCCGCGACGCCCCGGCCGCTGCAGCTGGTCGGCGCCATGTTCTCTCATCACAATTTCGGCCACCTCACGGCGAACATGCTGGCGCTCTGGTTCTTCGGCACGCGGATCCACGATGAGATTGGCCGGGGCAACTTCCTGGCCCTCTACTTCGCCTCAGGCGCGGCGGGCTTCATGGCGAGCCTCGCGGACCTCGTGTTGCGGCGCGGGTTAGAGTACACTACACTGGGGGCGTCGGGCGCCGTGTACGGCATCGTAGTCGCCTTCTTCTGGGCGCACCGCTACGACGAGTTCAAAATCTTCGGCTACCCGCCGGACCCCATCTCAGGCCCCCAGGGCCTCGCTTTCATCGGCCTCATCCTCGGCTTTCATCTTCTTGGTGTTTTCTCCCGTCGCAAGCACGGTGTCGACATCGCCTCCCACCTCGGCGGCATGGCGGCCGGCGGCGTCGGTGCCGAGCTCGTCCGCAGGCGCATGGAAGAGCGGGCGCGCGCGCGCCAGGAGAGGATGAAGACCATGGGCATGCTCGACACGGTTGTCGTCGAGAAGAAGGAGCGCCGGCAGCCACCGCCGCCGACAATGCATTCCGTAGCTCCTATTCAGAGCGGTGACGTGCACGACCGGGTTTGAGGTTGCTGTAGCCGGGCTACCGTATTAAGCCTTCCTGTGTACTTTTCACTATTTAAAGACATTCAATGCGAGGAGGTGTCCACCGTTGAGTGTGTAGGGATAGGGGGAACCCCGGGAACCTTATACATCATATTGTACATAGGCAGGTGGGTGGCAGATGAGCTGCAACATCTTACAAGGACTTCTTGCGTACATAGTTGCAATACTTGTGACCTGCCTGATAGGTCCGTGTAAATATCACTTGTTCGAAGTTCATGGTATTCCTCCTTCATTGCATGTTTAATGAACGTGAGGCATGGTTGTTTAGGCCTGCTAGATGATCTACGCCGGACGTACGGCGGTTGCCGCCCATCATAATTCGGGACCCTGTGCTTCGTAAGCTTCGAGCTGATCACTATTTTGACCACTTGCTTCGAAATACTTCGTATCTTGTCGTATTTCGAAGTTTGCCCCATTAATAACGTTCTCTTTAGCAGGTCGGACAATAATCGCAGAAGGCAGACGTCGCCCCATTCTAATGAATTAAATACGTGTCGGATGTCTGCGAGCGGAGGGAATGTAGGAATGCATGGTAAGGCTTGGCGACGTTGCCGAATGACGCCTTCAATGTCAGCGTTCTTATCAGTCAAAGAGATGGCACTACTAAGAAAATAGTAAAACAAGCTCTTGCATCCCTGCTGCCCTGCGTGTCTCGGGTTCAATCACAGCGGCTCGATAATGCCACAGGCCGGTTCCCAAGCCGCCTAAGCCCAAAAGACACCCGGCCATCCCCCTGGTGATCGCCCAAGGCTTGAGAGAAATTACAACATCCTACCGTAGCGCAGCCCATCTGCGCCGCTGCAGGCTGCCGACTATCCGGGTAGATATTCGTATGACCTTTATTACTTAGGTTGCATCGTACTACTCGGAGTAGAACTCAATCCAATTGGGTTTCCTTTTCCCAGTTTTCAGTCTACTGAACAGATCACTGGTTCAATTGACTGCATTTTACAGGAAATAGCTAACCGCCCAACTTGCATTCCTCTTGTTGCTCTATCATCTGCTACCTACATAATACTAGTAGCAAGCGTGCAGGTGTTCTCAAGGCGCGCCTTGGCATAGGTCTTTGCTCGTGGCTTGCCTGTCCGCGTTGTTCAGTGTTAACCAACCTACCAACTTTCATTCTTTGCCTGACACAGCATACTTCCTGTTCCGGCTTTCTATCACCGCTCTCCTAAGCATTTTTAGAGGGTTGGCTTTTGCTTTTAGCCGCTGTAACTCACGCGGACTTGTGAGTTCAGCAGCCATACCCTGCATTCTTTAGTAGGCAGTCGCGCCGCGGTCCACTTCGCTTCAGCTTAACGCTCTAGAGACTGCCTCAGGATCTCTTCGGAAGGCTATTCACATTGACAATGGCAGCCTCTCATGGAGACCGGGCCCCAACGGAGGAAGAGCCACGCAATCCCTATGCATCGGCTAGTAAGTGGAGGCATCAAGAATCCTCTGCTTTTGCCCGTGCAGCCGTCGCCCGTGATGCTCATAGCTCGAGCGCGGACACGAGGGGCCTGTCCGATTTCCTGAACTCCTCCAGGGTCGAGCCGGAGCAGCGCCCTGGCACTAACGGGACGGGCAAATTCAAGCCCATCACCACCGGCGCCGATAATGCCACAGATGGGCCACCCGCCGGGGCTGGGGATGTAAAACAGGTCCTCTGTGGACCGTTGTTGAACTATAGGCTCATGCGAGGACGTACCTGGCATGGTAGTGTCCTGGTTGTCACGGCTGGTGGCGGCAGGACCCAGAGCTTCCGTCCCGTCCTTCACCTGGGCCGCGTCGAAGTCGCTGGCGACCAGCGAGGCCTATTAGAAGAAGGTCCCGCGATGAATGGCGCCGAAGTCTCGCACACAGAGGGCATCAGGAGCAAACACGGAACTGAAATTCGAGCGAACTGTCTCTACTCGGATCCTCGTGCGACCTTTTGGCAATTCCCATTAGCCTGCGACATGGGCGAAACCGAAACGAAATGGGCTTATAGCATTGGCGAGGTGACCTACAAGAGCGCCACGAAGCCGAGGACTAACTATTTCTTCATCCCTGCCCTGAACGAGTCAATGAGGATCATGTTCCACTCGTGCAACGGCTTCAGTGTCGGCACCAACGAGGACGCTTGGAGTGGCACGCCGTTATGGAACGATGTGATAAGAAACCATGCTCGAGCCCCGTTCCACGTTATGATAGGAGGCGGGGATCAGATTTACAACGACGGAATCCGCGTGGACGGGCCCCTGCGCGAATGGACTGATATCAGCAACCCTAAAAAGCGACGCGATTATCCCTTCCCTGAGACCTTGCGACAGGCGTGCGACGACTACTACTTGAAGAATTATCTTCGGTGGTACGCCCTCGAACCCTTTGCCCAGGCGAACAGTCAGATACCCCAGTTAAACATCTGGGACGATCACGACATCATCGACGGTTTTGGATCGTACGTGAATGAATTCATGAAATGTGACGTATTCCGCGGTATTGGCGGCACCGCCCATAAATACTACCTTCTGTTCCAGCATCACATCGCACCTCCTGCCGCCACCTACACCACCGACGCGCCTTCCACTATGGATGAGAGACCCAATCATGATCCGGCTCAATTGAAGGATGCATTCGTCGCGGAGCAGGAGTGGGACCAGTCTTATATCGTCGGCTCGAAACCCGGCCCTTACGTGGCAGAGCACTCAATGAACTTATACACCCGACTAGGCGCTCGGATCGCGTTTGTGGGCGTCGATGCGCGGACCGAGCGTACCCGGCACCAGGTTAACTATCCCGAGACCTACGATCTGATTTTCGACAGGGTGAGACAAGGGCTCCGAGATGCTGCGAACGCTGGTCGGCCTTATAGGCACTTAATCCTCTTGCTGGGCGTTCCCATCGCCTATCCTGTAGGTTGGAGGCCATCCATTCCTCCGCAGATCTTTGTTACTAATCGATATAGCGTCTTACATGGCTCGAAAACGTGTTCACGAGCCCGCTTATTGCGCCAATAAAGTTCTTAAACCGAAGATTTGGTTTCGGTATGTAAAGCTCCGGATCTCTGGAACCGTGAAGTTCTGACGGTATACCAAGGTGGGGGCGTCTTCAACCAGTTCGACGGCAGCGTGGATCTGCTGGACGACTTGGACGATCATTACACGGCCAGGACCCACAAGAAGGAGCGAAATGCTTTCATCGAACGCCTACAGACCGTCTGCGCTGAATTCTCGATTCGGCTCACCATCCTCGGGGGTGACGTCCACTTGGCGGCACTTGGACGATTTTACTCGAACCCGAACCTACACATTCCAGTGGAGGCTGATCATCGCTATATGGTCAACGTGATATCTTCTGCGATAACCAACAAGCCACCGCCGAACGCGATAGCGAACCTGTTAGCAGCGCGGAACAAGATCCACCATCTGAATGCGGATACGGACGAAACTTTGCTAAACCTCTTTGACAAGGATCCAGGTGACTCGAAGAGGACAAGAGACTCCAACCACGTTACGATGCCCAGTCGGAATTATGCCGTTATTACGGAGAACTCACCGACTAACCCCGTACCGCCAGCAACAGCCGCCGAGGGCACGGCTCCAAACGGGACGAACAATGTCGACGGAACACCGCCGGCGAACGAATTCGACGGCAAGGACGGGCACACATTCCTGCACCAAGGGGAAGTGAACGCAGGCACGAAGCACAAGGCGGCGTCGCCCGAAACGCACGGAAAAGGCAACGACGGCTCGCTCGACTGCTGTATCCGCGTCGAGGTGGACCAGCACGACCCCGAGGGCCGCACGGAGCCGTACGGCCTCACGATCCCCGTCCTCAACTACGAGCCTGGCAAGTACGGCACCAACATGACCCATCAAGGCATCCACCGCCACCACCGCAGCAGGCCCGAGACCAGGGCCACGAGCGCAGCGCCGTCGGTCAGAGCCGCCAGCCGCTAGAGGAGGTCAAGCTCGGTCGTCTCCGAGAGCGTCGCGTTTCACACGCTTAGTTGTGCCGGCATGGTGCCGTATCATTTGCTCATATGGAAACGGGCGAGGGATAAGTGTCGCGACGGCGAACGTCGGACGAAGAGCACCGGCTAATTCACTGCTACCGGATCTTCGGACGGGGGGACGCGTCGGTTCATGTGGAGCATCGGGCGGGACAGGCAGTATCGGCCATGTCTCGCCCGGGTTATTACACCCTTAATGACAGGGAGATGGCATGAGGAAGCAAACGCGAGGGACACCCCTTTATCATTATTAGTTGAGAAGAGGATGATGCAGTTTCATGCGGAGATGTTTTTATACCCATTGGTTGAGAGGGCACGAGAGGGGGGGGGGTGGGGAATAATAACAGCCCTCCGGCGTTTTTGTTTCTTGTATATCTTAGTAATTCGACTGCGAGGCAGTGTGTTTGTCTGAAGAAACGGGGTCTTGGGAGTAATTATGGTGAGAACTGAATATCTAGGGCCCCACCCTTTTTACTGGATATGAGGTGTTCCATCCCTTGCTTCTCGTGTTGCCGATCCTACCAGGTGGGAATGACGGATCAATACCAGCCGTACTGGGCTCTGTCGCCGTAAGAGGAGTCTAGTGGGTCTAGCAGCAGATGCCTCGATGCCGAACGATGGCGCTAACAAAGCCGCCGACAGGGAAACGGGCATCCGAACTCGGGTCGCCGCTATATTGAGCCGTCCCTTGATTGGCTACAGATCCCCCATACAGGTTCCCATCCCCCACCGTCTTCCCCAACTTGCCCCTCCCAATGCCGCTGCAAAGCGAGGGGATTACAATTCATGAATGGGGCAAATCACTATCGGCAGCCGACTTGAGGAGCTCTACATAACTTCCCTCAGGGTCGGAAGCTCCTCTTAGTGCTTAGGAGAGGCGACTCTAGATCTATGCCCATTTTCCTCGAGCTTTTTATCGGTCTTCTGCTTTCTCTTCTTCTTTTCCTGTCATCGATTGACAACCTGCTTAGCAAGTGATACCCTGTTTTAAGAACCGTGCAGGAGCAGCAGCAGAACCGGCGGACATTGCGACGACGGGCACCGAGGACTATCGCAGCACATACAGACAACTAGTTAAGTTCTGAGAGCTGTTCCAGGATTTCAGTTGGCCATGGCTGCTTCACGGGGGAGCTGCGGCGGTCTCGCCATCGCATACCGGTCCAGCATGGCGGCAGCTTCGAGAAGACACATCATCACGCGGGTTCCCGCCTCGCAATTAGCCGGCGCGAGGTCGTTGAGCACGACGAGCTCCAGATTGACAACATTGGCTTCCTTCAAGACACCCAAGGTGTTCAATGAGCCAAACGTATGTCACGCTTCCCAAAGGAACGCGGACCGTTGAAGACGCAATAGGCTGACCATATAACAGCAACACTATGCCAAGGGCTCGCCACAGAGAAAAGGCCTATACTCGGCCCTGGAGGCGATGAAGCAGCGGAGTCCCGTGGACATCCCCATCGTCGTAGGAGGCAAAGAGGTGAGCCTCTCGATGCCAAGCTGCTCTCTACGTACAGCGTACTAACCGAGAAGCAGATGCACACCGGGAAGAAAGGCAGACAGCACAACCCCGCCGACCACGCCTCAACGGTAGCGACCTACTCCCTCGCCAGCGAGTCCGACGTCCAGAACGCTATCGACGCTGCCCTCGCCGCCAAACCCGCCTGGGAGGCGATGCCGTTCGCCGACCGCGCGGCCATCTTCCTCAAGGCGGCCGACCTCATCTCGACCAAGTACCGGTACGAGATCATGGCGGCGACGATGCTGGGCCAGGGCAAGAACGCGTGGCAGGCCGAGATCGACGCGGCGGCCGAGCTCTGCGACTTCTTCCGCTTCAACGTCGCCTACGCCGAGGAGCTGTACGCGCAGCAGCCGTCGTTCCACTCGGCCGGCGTCTGGAACCGCGCCGAGTACCGCCCGCTCGAGGGCTTCGTCTACGCCGTGAGCCCCTTCAATTTCACCGCCATCGGCGGTAACCTCGCGGGCGCGCCCGCGCTGCTCGGCAACGTCGTCGTCTGGAAGCCGTCCGACTCGGCCGTCTTGTCCAACTGGATCGTCTACAAGATCCTGCGCGAGGCCGGCCTGCCTGAAGGCGTGATCCAGTTCGTCCCCGGCGACGCCCTCGAGGTGACGCGCGCTGCGCTAGCGCACAGGCAGTTCGCCGCCCTGCACTACACGGGCAGCACGGCCGTCTTCCGCAAGCTGTACGGCGAGATCGGCGCCGGCGTCGCCGGGGGCCGGTACGCGGGCTACCCGCGCGTAGTCGGCGAGACGGGCGGCAAGAACTTCCATCTCGTGCACCGCAGCGCCGACCTCGACAACGCCGCCGTGCAGACGGTGCGCGGCGCCTTCGAGTTCCAGGGCCAGAAGTGCAGCGCCACGAGCCGGCTGTACGCGCCGCGCTCCGTCTGGCCGCAGCTCAAGGAGAAGCTTATCGCCGAGACGAGGGCCCTCAAGGTTGGCCCGCCCACCGACCCCGCCAACTTCGTCGGCCCTGTCATCCACGCCGCCAGCTTCGAGAAACTGAGGCGCGTCATCGACGAGGCCTCGAAGGACCCTGAGGTTGAGCTGCTCGTGGGCGGCAAGTACGACGACTCCAAGGGGTTCTATGTGCACCCGACCATCTTCGAGACGCGCAACCCGGCGCACCAGATCCTGAACACGGAGTTCTTCGGCCCCGTGCTCGGCGTGCACGTGTACGATGACATGGCCGGAGGCGACCCCGAGAAGGCGTTCGCCGACGTGTGCAAGGTGGTCGACGGCACGAGCGAGTACGGGCTCACGGGGGCCGTGTTCGCGGCGGACCGCGCCGCCGTGCGCTTCGCCGAGGATGCGCTGCGCAACGCCGCCGGCAACTTCTACATCAACTGCAAGAGCACGGGCGCCGTGGTCGGGCAGCAGCCCTTCGGCGGCGCCCGCGCCAGCGGCACCAACGACAAGGCCGGCAGCGTCAACCTGCTCGGCCGCTTCGTCAGCGTGCGCAGCATCAAGGAGGAGTTCGGGGCCGCCGAGCGCGTGGCGTATGTCAGTAACGATGTTTAAATCTGGGGAGGTGGTGAGATCCCTGGATCGGATGGGAAAGGAACGGAACGGAATCAAAAGGAAAGGGGAAAGGGGAAAGGGTCAGGAAATGTACCATATGAAAAGAATGAATGATCGATCATGCCGTCTGTCTCACTAAACGAGCGAGGGGGAAACTGCATCAAGTTACGATTTGACGTCAAGTCGCGGGAGACTGAGTACGGAGGCTAAGAGTTATGGCCTACATGTCAGATAGCCTACAAAAAGTTTTGGGATTGTAAATATCAAGGAATAAATTTATCCACAGATGTTCAGGGAGTCTCGGGACCGTTCCTCCAGCAGTCTATGATATTGTATGTCCGTGTATGGGGTATGAATGTCATCGAAGGTCAAAACAATAATCACTGCATGGTGAAATTGATACAGCAACTTGCGGACTTCGAATATCAACTACACAGGCAGGCTCTGGACAAATAATCGGGCCACCCCTTAATGTACTCAGGAGTTATATTATGAGAATTGAATAATCCATATCCGACAAACGACGACTAGGTTATTTGATCTGAAACAAAAACCCCTGTTGTTATTCGATTGTACCGAAAGTAATTTCCGTAGGTACTTAATATGAAGATATCATAGCGATTAGATAGGTACACCTTCAGAGTCAGAGGTGGCCCAACCTTTGTGTGCAGAGCCTGACAGGCGTATCGTTCGTCTGCAGAATCCAAGACCTACCTAGGAAGCTCTTCAACAGCGGGCTACGGTTAATATTTTACCTAGAGCTCACACAAACATACCCTCACACAAACATACCTCGCCTACCTGGCTTTTCGCAAGGAACCTGTATCTCAAAGTAGGCCATTGACAAGGCGTGTCAAGGGTGAATGCGAGCGGGGCGAGGTTGTTTGGAGGGCATGTGACATTGTCATAGCTCCGGCAGCGGATAGAGTTCTTGGCTCTCGATCCAATTTCCTCCGAACACGAACAATATTAAACTGACGTGAAATGGCTAATAAGCTGGTGAGAGAGTATGTGTGGAACCGGAAATTTTCATTCCGCAATAACGACGACTTCGACCCATTTACGGCCGAGTTCATCTTATCGGCGTGGTTCGCGTCTGCCTCCTTGACAGTGGTCATGCCCTTCCCGTGGCTCTCGTCCTCTTACCTGTTCGGCGGCCCCGGAACAAATCCTCTCCCGGCAGTCACGGCTGGAAGGCTGTGTCCGGCCTATCTTAGAGCCGCACGTGTCTCTGCTGGACGTTCCTCCGATCGGCCGGCCCGAGTTCCTTTCGCGCCAGAACGGTGCTGGCAAATGCGCCGAGGGAAGTGGGCGTAGACGCCTTCGTCGTGGAGCCGTCCGCGCCGACCGCCTGCTACGTGAACGTATCGTCCGGCTTCTAGCTCTCTGAGCGCCCCTTCCTCGTGATCATCGACAAGGAGGGCCGGTTCCCGTGCCCGGTGTCGACGTTTGAGGCCGGGTGCATTGCCGGCCACTTCATTTTTACGCGGGCTGGCGTGGGGGCGTGGTTCTAGTCTATCGTGCTCTTCGGCGACCAGGCCGTGTATCCCCACGGCAGCAAATTCGGCAAGGCGCTGGAGGCCGGCGAGTTCGTGGCCATTGATATCCGGTCCACATTGCACGCCTACGGCAGCGATGTCACGCGGACGATCCTACCAGACGGTGCGGCTGTGAGCGAGGAGCTCATGGACACCTGGGGGACTGTGCATGCGGCACAAGAAGCGGGCTTCGGCTACATGCACGCTAACGAGACGTGTGTGGATGTGGATGCCTCGTCCAGAGTCCCCATCGAGGATGCTGGCTACGGCGCCTTCTACACGCATCGACTGAGCCATGGCTTGGGCCTGGGGATGCACGAGCACCCCTATCTAAACGGGGTAAAAAAGGAGAAGTTGAAGTTGGGGGAGGTTGCCACAAATGAACCGGTATGTCTCCAAGGTCGTCTTGAGGACGGGTCGAACATCGTTAACTTGCTATTATAGGGCATTACGTGACTACCGATCAGGAAAAACAGGTAGGGAAAGACGTAGGCTTCGGCGTCGGGCGAGGGGATCCGATTCGCGTAACTGCGAGCGGGGGCGAGCCGATAACGGGCCACAGAGCCCATTCTCCCTATGATCCATGAACTCTCAGTCCAAGGATTAGCTACAACAGTGTTGTTAATAGCCTTTATCCCTAACTTCAGAGAAGACGCACGCGCCATGGAGCCATGGTTTATGTGATAGGTTCCAGCTTCGTCTTATTGTTAGATTGTCACCAACCTGCCATTAAGCGTAGTGAAGATCTTTCTGGTATCCTCAGATTACGGCTTCTCGATCCATATTCAGCCGTTTTCTGGAATATCTGCAGCTGCAGCTATCCATAATGGCATGTCACCGTTACCGAGCACTAGACTTGTATCTCCTCCTAATTGATGCCTTGTATGCAAGGATTCTTGCAATATATTGCGAGGCAAATGTCGACAAAACTTCCGTGATCAAAGCGGTACTGCACGTCGACGGCACGACCATGATGAAGCTGCGCAAACCTCACCACCGCGAGAGCGACTTCACCGAGCTCGACCTCGTGTCGCGGCCGAGCGATATTGTAGCTAATCGTCCAGATCGGATACCTGGAGCCGGTAGTGTGCGGCATGGCGCGGGGCTGGATTGCAGGGGCTGGCCCCCTGGCGTTGTGGACCGAGGTCTCCGGCGGTTTGGTCACGGGCGTATTCAGCGACCCACGCAGCCGTTCCACCCGCCTGGTTGCTGAGCGAGATATGTCGGCTAGGATCGGCCATGCTGATATCGAACGTACCGTTGAAGGCCCAAATGATAGCGATGTAAATGGTACTGGAACAAGAAGTGAGATATCAGCCCAGCTGTGAGCCACAAGGATCTCCCTCCCATGCATTTCCATGCAAAGGTCGAAAACGGGTTATGACGGCGGCAGCTGTACTGCGTTCGCTGACAGCCCTACCCCGGCATTGTGCATATACTAGCAGCTAGCTACCCTTGGCGCCAGTCCCGGGGCCTGCACATTTGGAGGTGCCTACGAAGTATATAGATCACATCCATGGAGAACATCCCTCTCATGTGCCTCCTATTCTAAATTACCGGACGGTTATGATATGGCGCTTAAGAATGACGCATAGATATTTCACAGTCACGTACCGTCTTTCCTGCTTATGGTAATCCTATCTCAGGGGTATTGTCGAATGCAATATTTTGCTGATCCTTGAATCTCGGCTTTTATAGAATTCAGACCGGGGCCTGGCAAGTGCCTTTACCAAGATAGACGAGAGATGTTTCAGATCCTGGTCACGTCGTCTTACGCCTTGATGCGGATGATTATACCCCGAAGAGTGGAAGAACTTCGGGCGGCTGAGAAGTGGACAGTAATGATGTGTGGTATTGTGTGCAAGGATGCTGTTTCAGTATACTACCACCTAGCTCTCAGCTGGGTTATTTAAGGCTCATCCATATATTAAAAACAGCCTTGTATTTCCCCATCTCCGTACCCATAGGCCGGCCATTCATTCCCTGCTCGTCGGATTGCGAGTGTGACTTCAAGTAAGATTGATCCTGCCTCTGGAAACCGCACGTCCAAGTCGCTATTTTTGGGAGTGAGCCAGGTACACCGGAGCTACGGTATGGTGTACTCGTCCAGCGGCAGCCGTTGGACCGCCAGTTTACCGTTATCCTGGGTGTGGCGCGTGGACGCTATTCTTGATAGTTCCACTAGTTACACAGGTTCAACGATAGCGTTTGCTGCCAAGAGGCACTCGCTCCCTGATTCGGAAACGAATCGAATCCGAGCCGATATACGGAGGAGTAGTGCAGTTGCAAAAGCAAATCAATACACACTACCAGATCGATAGCTTCACTCTCACGGTGATCACTATTGCTTTTAGCGTGACCTCTATTCGGTGTGGCCGTCTGTGCAACCGTGAGCTCGATCTGCCAAGGGAACTTATGCATATCGGGGGCGATAGGGCTTCCCGGTCAGCCTGGACTACACCGAAATAAACTTAGAACCGGCCAATGATCGGCAAATTCCACCTAGCCTCATTACATCAATGTGCACCTTGAGGAGGACAAGTGAATGTCTATTTCCTTAACTACTTCATTAATGTCGCCGATATACGCAAAATCGAAACGCGTTCTCCCCTAGTGCCTCTCATGATTTACTTCTTTCGAGTTTAAGCAATAGATTTGGCGGTTACGGAGGACAAATGGACAGCAACCTCCCCTTACACCCAGCGGGGCTAGGTCCAGGAGAGGAGCGCGATCCCTCCACGAGGTCGGGGTGTATCCGGGAAGGGTACGGCCCGAGTCCTATTTCAGGAGAGACCCGGTATAACACGGACTGTACCGTCAAGTTTGAGCGTCGAGGTTCTAGCGCTAGCCTGGGTCTCCAAGAGATGGTCGCCGACCATTCCTCGGGCCCGTGGAAGCCGCTCAGTCCGGGCACGTCGGACGTTAGCGGCGACCGCCGTGGTAGCAGTATAGCAAGCGCGTCGCCATTTCCGTCCGATCATAGCGTCGTGTCTAAGCCTGACGCGGAGAACCACAGCCAGCGACGCGCGGGTCGAGCCGCCGGCGCGGCACAACCTACCAGGAGTACGGCCCGTTTTCACCATCACCCGCAGATCTGGGAGTCGCACAAGGCGGAGATCGAGGAGATATACATGAAGCAGAATAAATCCCTGAAGGAGCTGATTGCCATCATGAAGGAGAAAGGCTTCAAAGCGACGTCAGTGCCCCGAGTCCCCTGGCGTGCCGTAAAATCTTATGACCTCTGCTGACCGGGGAAAGCAGTCCGCGGATGTACAAGTCCAAGTTCGAGCTCTGGGGCTTCGCCAAGAACAACAGGAGCAAGGACGTGGCAGTAATGCTGCGGCTGCAGCGCCAGCGCGACGCCGCGGGGAAACCCACGGCGTTCCAGCGTCACGGGAAGATGGTGGACATTTACAACTACATGAAGCGGAAGCGCATCTCGAGCCGTGACCTCGCAGAACCAAACGTCGAGGTTAATCTTCCGGAATATCTCAGATGCCTGACGCCGCCACCGGCAGACCCTCAGCACATGACGCTGCCGGACCACTTGCACGCGCAGGATATCCTCGTGAATTGCTTCCGCGACCTGACTCTCGGATGGAGAGATTCTGCGAGGTCGCCGACGTCGTTCGAGGAGGATTTCAACGCATACTTCGATGGGGAGCTATGCGAAGCGACGAGGGACTTCAGCAGAGCGTGCTGGTTCTTCTCGAGGGGCTACACGTCCCACGGCGCTCTGTTAAGCCAGCGCGCCTTCTCGACATTGGATTTACTGGTCACAAAGCCGTCCGCGCTAGGCCTGTTCGACCTCCTGATAGCCAGTGTGATCACGCCGGATTATGGGCTGGCAAAAGAATTATGGAAGTACCTGGCGGCTTACGCGAAGGCCAAGCTTGGGCCAATGAGCACTTTTTACCGGCTCTTTAGGGCGTTGGAAGAGATCTTCCAAAATAATGCGTTAGAGGCCGGGGTTGACTTCGTATTCAATTGCATGGAAAGCATTATAGGGATGTTATTGGGGCACAAGGACCTAGCTCAGACCATAGCCCCTGCCATCAGCTTCTTTCTCCTGGGCGACCTCATCCTCTTCAATTCCACGAGGACGGACCTGCCATCACTCCAGCGCGCAATAGCGGCGTCTCAAGACCTTATAGTAGCAGACGGCACCGACAACGCTCCCGACGTCGTCCGCTTCCTCGAGCCGGCGGCGTATCTCTGGCAGTACGGGCCCGAGGACGAGCTGTCCTTCCAGCTCGCCAATGCCGCCCTCCATCAGCAGGACCCGGTGTCGGAGCGGTTCGACTGGACCTACTGGGTGGCGTGGCGCGTCGTCGCTGAGTTCCACCGCAGCCGCTGCCCGGATGACTCCGCGAGCTCGAATCCGCGGCACTCGCTAGCGCGGTACTCCCTCGAGCGAGCGGTCAACGCCGCCCAGGACGGGCGGGGCTTCGGAGAGGTCCAGATCTACGAGAACTTGCAGAAGCTGGAGGACTGGCACCACGAGGCTGGCGATGCGGCGCAAGAGTCGGCGGTGCGGAGACGGAAGGAAGGGATGCTGCAGGCGTACTTGGAGATACTACAGAAACCCCTTGGGATAGAGCAACCAAGGACACCGAGCTCCCAATGAATGTAGGAAATTAGGATATTGAAATGCCAGCGATCATGTTTCCTTGCCGAGATAAGAACTGGTCATAGGAAAGGTTCCGACAAGAGAACCGGCTATGGCTTGGCGCTAGCAAAATTCATGTGCTGCAACTGCATGTTCACATCTTCCCGACACCCCTCTCCCCTAACTCGACGGCTATCTCAGATAATCTCAACGGGGCCGATTCGACTTCTCACGTCATCGGTCATCAAATTGCCATACATGACCCCGTGAAGATAGGCTTTTCCGACTAACCTATAGCGGCCACCTTCGGCTTTTCGGAGAATGAACAGCGCTCGTCCGCCATTAAGAAGCCACACCTCGTCGCCTTCGGCCAGCGATAAGGGGCCATGACCAACGTAGTATTCGGCCGTCACGAAGAGTATCCTCGTGTCGACAACGCCGATTCCATTACTAACGAATGGATTGCTGTACAATGTATCAGCCCAAAAGGGTTTTTTGACTACTCGGTCCGTAACGTCCTGTGCAGTTGGCAGGGCTGACGAGAGGTTTGGAATCTGGGAGATCTCCCGAAGCAGTCTCATTGCTTGAGATATGGTATACCGATTATGAAACCAATTCTGAAGCTCTATTTCGAGCCCACACGCCGTAAGTGCCACGAGACACGATCTGAAAAGGTCGGGACATTGGGATTCGAGCACATTGTGGGGTATATAGCCCGTCAGCAAGGTGCGCCACACCGCCTCGATCCAGGTTTGACTCAGGTGAGGATAGTCAAAATCGGCCTGAATGCATAACTCCAGAATGAACGATACGAATGATAGAAATGCTATCGGATAATTGCCGCTGCATCGCTCAATGATATCAATTCTGGCCCCAAAGACAGTGAGAATGCTATCTCTAATTACGGGCGGCTGGAAGGCCATAGATTCCATCTTTGACGCATTGAAGCGATATGTACCCTGTGAAAGATGGTATACCCGAGTGGCTATGTCAACTTTGAACGTGTGCTCTTTCGTGTAGTCGGCCACCCAGGACGGCCACCTCACTGATGATCCCATTATAGAGGTATCATGGCTGCCGAGGCCATCGGAGATCCTTGATAGGAAGTACAACGAGGTGCTATTCTCAAGAGTGCGCTTGGCGACATCAGTGAATACAGCTAGTGCGGTAGTCTCGTGGTCCGTACTAATAGGGCATTCCATTCCCCCAGGTAGAAACTCTGCCGCAATCCCTAGCAAAGAGTAGACATGATCCCTTGGATCTCGGAAGGACATGCTCATTGACCGAGCAAGAAGTTCCATGAGGACCGCGTACCAACACTGAGTCTCGTCGTTGCTCCCGACGGTCCATGCAAGTTGTGTGGGCCATATAGTCGGTTTGCCGATCTCGAAACCAAGGAGTTCTCCTGGGATCATAATTGGTAAAAGAGGGTGATTGGTATGGGAATGGCGAAATTTCCATGGTATGTATATCCCAAGAAAGACGGGGGTCGGGCCCTCAGAAAGTAGGAGATCGCTGAAGTACCAAAGGAGGTCCCAGCAAATAGAGACTGTCCCACAGAGAATATGCACTCGGTTCCGAGGCTGTAGGGTAACTTCCTGAACTACCCGACCACGAGAGAACCGGCGACGTTCTTAGGAGAACCGATATAGTACATATCTAATCCATCCTACTCTTCGGCACACATCGGCGCCAAGGGCCTGTACTACGAATTCATGGTTCAATGAAGTGTCCTGCATATACAAGCCATGAGGTTCCACATTCTGCTTGAGCCGCGGAATGGCCGGAATAAAGTTGTGACAGACCCAGATGAACTCGGGAGACGGGTCGTTTTTGCCAAGCCAGACGTGGACCTCTAGCTGATTTGAAGACTGCGCCCATCATCCCAATTTGATGGCCTCGTTCGGCCAGATCGGCTTGATTGATACGGATCTGGTCTATCCAGTAGAACTGTTCCTTGCTCGAGGGATCCCGGTTGGCGTGCGGGAGAAAGTGGAAGAGATTTTCGGTAACTTTCACGGAAGCCCCTTGACATTCCACATAAAATCCATCCTGTGCGTAGGCTTCTTTCCTCGTCTCAAGATTTAGCTCCGCACACCCCCATGTGTATGACAGTGCAATGTAGGGAATATGGTTGTCCAATGATGCAAGCGAGAGCTCGAGCTTGAGGCCATGGATATTTTCGTCGTCGGGAAGAATCCGAACTAACCTGATCTTGCCTCTCTCCGGAAGAGGCTCGTATTTATACAGCGGCTCCAACTGCCCGGCATTGACAGTGTGGGCAGGTGGTTTTTGGTGATTACTTATCTGGAGAATCAGATGCGTGGCGATCCTGGCCAATGTTTGATCGAGCCACGGAGGTGGCTCTGATTGACTTCTTCCTCAGTGAATCAGACGCGAGGCGGTCGCGGCCGTTGTCCAATCGGATGGTGAAGGTGGCTCTGAACCACTCCTTGCTCGAAGCATTCCAAGCATTATGATCTTAGTATTAGTTGTCCGAGTAGATGGTGGTCAGACCAGTGAATGGGCTCGATTCCACGCCTAATGAGTTGTTGGAATGAAGAGACTATGGAGATATGGAGGCAGCCGAGGGGTAATGAGGCTGACGCCGACGGAGTTCCTAGCCAATCATATCGGGTGCAATACACTGCCACACAACGAAGCCTCCAGCACACCCAAACATGAAGGAGGGTAATATTAAGTGCGTGTAAATATGGTTCCTGGGATTGTCACGTCCCCGAAGATACATCTCATCAAACATAGAGCATGAGTTGAGATATGCATCGCTAGTTGCACGCCTAGCTGGAAACGCCTGGGGTAGGGAAAAAGGTTCAGGGCACGTGGGGAGCGTCCTTTGCTCGACCAAGGACGCGGCTTGGATGAGCCTCACGAAGTATGGTAAATCGACTGAACAGTGGAGCAATACTACCAACGGTATAGTTGTAACCCCGAACGCAGCTTTCAAATTCAGAAACGAGAAGGATGGCCGCACTGCCATCCATTAGCCAATGTACCATAAATGCCCTTTCGTACCCAGAATAGCCGTTGGACCGAGCCAGTTTCAAACGCCAAAACTTAACTCGTCATAGGGCCGACATGGCTATCCCACCAGTCTTTCCAGTAGACCACCTTCCTGCCGGTCCTTGCCTCTTCCGCTGCGAAGACCATAGCATGGCTGCGGATGATCTCCTCCAAGCTACAGCCGATGTATTCATGCTGTGACTTCTCGGCAGCCCAGCCATGGTTCTTCACTCTGTCAACCGCCAAGATGAACTGCCTCGTCAGGCCGTGGTCGCCGCCGCCATGACCGAGGCTCTCCAGTCGAGGCTTGTACGCCTTCGTCTCGCCTGTCCGGAAATCCTCCACCGTGATAGTCCTCGAGTCTGCAAAGATCTCGCCCACAGTCCCGTATACGTACGAGTACCGGTCGCACTGCTTTTTCGTCTGCGCGATCATGTGGATGGTGGCCTGTTTGGACCCTCTGCCCCCAACCGAGTCGAAAGACGGGCCGCTGGACGGTATCGGATCCTCGTCCCATGTCAACGTGACGGTCTGCTCGTCACACACGTCGTTATCCGATTCGAAGACGCATCGACCGAACCAGTTCCGGCTATCAATTTCCTCTTGCGGCGTCGATTCGTCGTAGTCCTCTGCTAGCCGCTCTAGTAGCACATTCTTCCTCTGGCTCTTGCTGAAGCTCTCAATGTCCGGGAAGACAACGCTCATGGGCCAATCCGTGTTCCCCGTCTCCAGGCCCTGGTGCCTGTCGCTGACGTAGACCCGCTTGCTGGAGTACATGCAATCCTTCTCGAACGCACAGCTCAAGCAGTTGGTTGCGTTGCCTGCCGCCTTTGGCTTTCGGCTTTCCTTGAAGAACTGGAGAGACCCTGAAGACGACACGGTGGAGGGTAGGTGTGCCGGCTCCCCCGACCCCGGCGACGGCGAGCACAGAAGCCACAGGATGATGTCAATATCATGACAGCTCTTCGTAAGCAGCGAGGGGGCAGTGGTGGATTCCTTCCGCCAATTCCCACGTACGTAGCTGTGAGAGAAGTGCCACCACCCAACCGGTTCCGTATGTGCGATGCTTAGGATATCGCCGATCACCTTGTCTTCGAGCAACAACTTCCGCAGCATCATATTGTGTGGCGAGTACCTCAACACGTGTCCTATCGAGAAGACCTTGTCCTTCTGGTGCGGCGCCAGCGCGCGGTACATGCTCACGCAATCGTCCAGCGTCGTCGCAAGCGGTTTCTCGCACATGATATGGAGACCCAGGGGCGCAAGAGCAACGACGACATCGTGGTGCATATCATCCCGGACACACACGAAGGCCGCATCGACGCCTTCGGGGACTGCTTCGCCGGCTTCCTCCCGCTCCCGCCGGGCCTTCTCCCAGGTGATGAAGTCTCGCCAGTGGGGGAACTGGGAGCCCTCGGGCGGGCTCTCTTGCCCCCATATGAAATTGTGGCCGAATTTCTGGCGCTTGAAGTCGTCAGGCTCTGCGATGGCCGCTATGACTCCGTTGCTCGATTCTCGGGTACATCGCGCGTACACCTGACCCCGCGAACCAGCGCCGATGATGAGCACCCTTGGCGGCCTGGCGGACATCGGAGGCGGGGGAGGAACCGTAACCTCAGCTTCCCCCCTTTCGGGCGATATATTGGTCGAGGTCTCCTCGACATGATGCGGTGTCATGATGAGAACTGGGGTTGACGGCTGGAACCCGAACGTGATCCAATTGCGGCTGATGTTAGTGTGTCCTGGTATTGAGGGTGATAAAGCGGACGCGATAGAGTTTATAGTAGCCCCAAGTCTTTCATAAGCCTTTAGTTCGCTTTTTCAGGTCAGTTATATGCGAACACATCTCCTGAAGTACGATTGTATTATATATATATTGTCCGTCACCGAAGGCACAACTAGAACTGTCGATGTCTAAGATGTTGCTGGTAGTTCCATTGGGGGAGGGGGGCTAAGCGCGAGATGGGGGGTAATCCAAGGGTTGGTGGACCCCTAACCGCCCGTTTTTTGTGGGTACCTGCACTACACAGTAGACACTATAATAGCTGGATTACAATGTATATCCTGGTTTGTCAACCTCGAAATTTCATGCCTACTTGCGGCTTCCATACGGGTGGATGGATAGCATGGCGGAGGTGATTCTCACCATGCTCTAGAAGCCTCAGTCGCTCGTTGGGCATTACGATAATGGCGACTGAAAAAGGGGGGCTAGTCTGGCTAGGGGAAAGGGGGGCCTGGTGCTTCGAGGCTCACTCACCATAACAAAACGAGATTCATCATTTGTTCACTAGATCTAATCCTGAGGTTAGCAGTTGGAGCACGTGATGCTCAAGGGTAAATAGACGTCTACCACAGCTAGTATCCGCATCTGGTGCCAAGATAGTTGAAGGTTGGCTTCCTCAGCCGCACGCAAACCAATTTCTCTCACCACACTTTTCAGCCGGTATCTAGAACCTCTTATTCCGACATGTCCCCTTAACACCGCAATGAAGCTCTCCACTGAAGGATCCTATATATACGGTTTCCAGGCAGGGTCCGTCTTTGCCGGCATTTGTTTCGCAGTGGCAGCCAATCTCCTCGATTCATACTTTCCAAGATGGGTCAACGGCCTGCTTATGTCCATGATGACTTTGTTCCGAACGAACGGGTTTATCAACTCTCTACCTAGCCCGGCTCACGATGATCCAAGGGGGTTCCAGCGTATGTGTCTTTGCTTGTATTGGGCCGGGAGTTTCTGGCTTCTGCACCGATATCCAGGAGCGCACTTCGCTGTGACCTATCTTGCGTCGGATGATGTGTTTCGCTTGGTTGTCAAGGGTATTGCTCTCATGCAAAGTGATGGACCGCCGGGCAGAGCCAGACTAGACTTCGTTCACACGCGAAATTCCGTTCTTCCTTTTATCTTCTCAGTTCTTGCCTTTCGGTACAGGGGATTTATCTGGTCCGCCATGATTTTCTACCTTACTTATGTACTTCTTCCACTGGGAGTTCTGGCTATTTATTCGTACAGGACAGCGAGATCCAAGAAGACGGATGGCCCCTTGACGGTCCAGCAATGGGCCATAACGCATATATGTGTATTTTTAGTCAACTACTTGGCGCCATGGCTCACATCCCTTCTGGATAGGATGGACATCCTAGAAGCCCAGTTGCTTTGGCAACTACCAAGATGGACCCAGTGGTGTTGGTCCCAGGCCTGGAAGCGAACGGACGATTTTAAATCTCGGCCGTCGTATACGTACTCTCCACTTTCTTCAGGGCCGCACCAGATCCGGTTATTGAGGGTAGAGCGCAGCAAGATGTTACCAACCGTGCTTAACGCCACTCTCGAGTCCTTCGATCTCGAAGACGCTCTACCTTATGAAGCTGTCTCTTATTGCTGGGGCGACCCGACGCCATCTGAACAGATGATGATCGACGGTTGCGTATTCGGGTTAACCCAGTCAGCATACAAGCTATTGCTTGCCCGGCGGTCGTTCTGGAGGCCACGGTGGATCTGGATCGACGCAATCTGCATTAATCAACAGGACGAGGTCGAGAAGAGCACGCAGGTCCGGTTAATGCAGGAGATATATAAGAAAGCCAACCAGGTGGTAGTCTTCCCTGGAGGCGGCGTTGTTCAGGCCCGACTGGCATCCATTATGCTCTACGAAGTCTTCGCAGCACAGAAGACGTACGAAGGGACGGGAGTCGATTTCAACAAGTTCTTCTTCGCCGACCGACAGTCTCCGCGATGGCACGCGTTTTCGGAACTGTTTCGCTCTCCTTACTTCGACCGCGTCTGGGTGATCCAGGAAGTCGCTGTGGGGAAAGAGGTCCTCCTATATCATGGCGGCCGTTATATCCCCTGGTGTATATTCATTGAAGTCGCGAGCGCCTGTCTCGATCACCATCGACGTAACCTTCTACTTCACACGGATACACCTGGCATGCGATCTTTCGTGGACAAATCTGCCTTCGAGAACATCGCAGTGATGTCCCTTCTTCGCAATGACTGGGACATCGTTGAGGCTGCGAATAGCGGGCGTTCCGGAGAGCCAGACCATTTCAAGCTCGGCGCTATCTTGTTCAACACGGCAAATTTCAAGTCGACAGACCCGCGGGACAAGATATTCGCTCTGCTTGGACTAGCAACCGGCGCTTATGACAGGCAGTTGATCCCCGATTACCGCAAAACACCGTCGCAGGTTTACACCGAAGTATCACAGCGTCTTATAGTGGAAGAAGGGACAACCGCGCTATTTTCACTTGCTGGAATTGGCTTTAACCATCCGCGGAAGGTGCAGAGTTTGCCCTCCTGGATTCCAGACTTCAGCGAGCAACGACCGAACTTCCCACTTGCGGAAATGGCGTCACCCCAGAAGTCGTATCACGCATCGAAGATGACTAAGCCTCATGTCAGGATCGCGAACGACTCTGACGGGCGAGCAATATGTGTTAACGGGATTCTCGTTGACGAAGTCGTATGTGTCTGTTCAACCAGAGCTTTAAACTACGATTTGTGGCCTGGAGAGCGATACAAGGTCCTGGATATGGCAAGGGCCAAGCACGAATGGATTAAACAGGCCGAGTCAAGAGTGTCATCTCTCTTGGGCGAAAGCCGGAATCGTGTAGACGGCCGAAGCCAGTTCGACCAATTCTGGTACACGCTGGTTGCGAAGCGCATCTCAGGAAGCAGCAAGGATCCCGAAGAGTATTATGACCTTTACAAATCATGGCGGCAACTCCTCAGGGCTGTCGCAGTGGTTGGACAGAATACTGCGTACGAAGATGTAGGAGCAGATATAATCCGCGGAACCGACCCGAAGGTTATCGAGGATATCGACAACGGCTCGATTACGAGCTTCGACATAAACTTCAGCGAGGTTTGTGTTGGTCGTCTGGTGGCAGTTACGGGAGCAGGGCGGTTGTGTCTTGTGCCACCGCTCACGCGGGAGGGCGACGTGGTCTTCATCCCGTTCGGCGCTCAGGTGCCCTATGCCTTTAGGCGGGCAGACAGGAGTCTGGCCTCAACGGATGCTTATGAATTAGTTGGGGAAGCCTACGTTCACGGTATCATGCACGGGGAGGCCATTGATAATGCGACAGAGACGGAAATCGAGCTTGTCTAAAATGAAATACCACGAACTAAATTATACATAAGGCTCCGGACACGGGCGGGAGGATGAGGTTAACTCTTATATTATCTTGAAGATTAAGTACTGATTCGTTGTGCGATAACTTGTAATTCTTCGTCTACGGCGCTATAACTCTATTCTTCACCGGCAATGAGGCCAAATCTTCAAACTGCATCCAGCACGTATACAATAGTTATGGATGACCTTCATATCACTTAAAGTATATACAAGTTCAGCACGCATGTATTTATGCTATCCAGCCGTCCCTGATCGAGGAACAGATGGAAACTTGTCCAGAGAGTGCCGTATACAAAAGAAATCACCCCTACTGTGGATTCTACCTACCAGCGCACCGCGTCACTTTTTCCTTGACGCTCACAACCAACATGAAACGTCTAGCTACTTAACTACCCCCTTAATCGACCAGCCAAAATCAGGAAATGTAAGTTACGTCTAACCAACTCTTATGCCCATGTTACACCACCCAACCAAGCACAGGCAAGGAGTTAGCCAGACTCGCTTCATCGCACAGTCTCTGAGGCACACAAGGGAAAACGCATGCCATGGTTACCTAAGCAGATAGGTAGGTGAGTTACTCCAAACTAGACGGTATCATGTACATTTCATACGTACAATCCCCAATCAATACACCGTCCGTCGCCCAGAACTCCGTGATGATGCATGTAGGTAATAGTAGTTGAAGCCCGTCCTCCTCTATCAACCCCCTCTGATGCCGACCGGGAGTTTCGCCGATACCGTGTTGGTTAGGAAGGGGTATAAGGAGGCGGCTACTAAGGTAGGTAGATTGCCAGTCGATCTGCTCCGCCCGTAACTCGGTCGAGTCTCCGTACCGTCGCCGGGCCATCTCCCCTGAGACGCATGCGCCGGTACGTAGTAGTCTATATATGAACAGCGGAACCGGGAAGAAAACGCCATTCCCTGCATCCCAATCCGGGGCGCCAAATAAGGCCCCTATCCTGGAGATGCCATCTAGAAACAGGGTGAGGCGGGGGAGGTACGCTAGTTCAGCGAGAGCAGCGCATTAGCGGCGTCATTAATGAGACGTGCCGTCTTGTCGACGAGAAGACGCGCCAGCTTCATGTCGCCGGCGTCGACGGCGTCACGGATGGCGGGGAAGAAGGCGAACCCATCCTCGTCGGGCCAGAGCTGGGGGCCGTAGACCACGTGCTTAAATTGCGTGCGGTTGGGTATCTGTTTCGTGCTGATTAGCAAGTCCGTTCCTAGCGAAGCGGCAGATTCAGAGGCGTTCGTGGCGAATAGGAAACGGCGGGGGAGGGTAAGATATGTCTACCTCCCGGCCGGAGTAAGGGATATACGGTACCCAACAGAATATGGTAGGTCCAAAAAGAGAGAAAAGGGGGAGAAAGGGGGGAGAAACTCACGCCACCACCAAAATCCATATCCAGTAGCCCCGTCTCGAACTCGGCCATGCGGTCGTTGTAGACACAGCGCTGCTTGCCGAGGCCCGAGGGCTCCCAGCCGTTGGAGCGGATGATGCTGGTCTCCCAGATCTGCTCCCAACGCTCGAAGTCGGCGACGGCGGACCCGACCTTCTTGACGGCGGCCTCGATCTTCCCGATGTCCAGCTTCTTCTTCTTCTTCTTGCCGTCGTCGTCGTCGTCGTCCGAACGCCCCTTATTATCCTGCCGCCTCTTCTTTCCCGCGGCGGCGGCATCATCGGCCCACTTCCCGAGCTCCCCGACGTACCGGTCCAGCTCCCCGGCGTAGCTCGACATGTCGAAGGGCAGGACGGGGCGGTCGGCGAGCTCGAGGACGAGCAGGAGCACGACCTGCGCGAGCATCGCGTGGTAGGCGAACTCCGGGTCGCCGACGCGCGTCATCAAGTCGAAGGTGTCGTAGTTCGAGCCCCGGGGGTAGTAGGGGTCCCCGCTCTCCCCGCCCTCGAGGCCGAGGTCGAGCGAGCTCACGCCCGCGATGTCCTGGAACGCGGCGTAGTCCCCGGCGGCGTCATTGAGAGGTCGCAGGCTGGAGCCGTTCTCGCCCCAGAGGGTGCGCAGCGAGGCGTTCTGGCTGGGGTCGACGACGCGGTCGAGGACGCGCGCGAGAGCCCTGCTGAACACGGGGGAGCCCCTGGCGCGGAGCCGCGCGCCGCCCGAGAT
Source organism: Monosporascus cannonballus (assembly GCA_004154925.1). Classification (NCBI taxonomy): domain Eukaryota; kingdom Fungi; phylum Ascomycota; class Sordariomycetes; order Xylariales; genus Monosporascus; species Monosporascus cannonballus. The sequence continues at coordinate 67,136 of QJNS01000703.1, read as the reverse complement.
GGCGGCGCCGAGGTTCACGTAGGCGTAGGCGTCGGCCTGCAGGGTCTCGAGGTTGTTCTCGACGAACTCGGTGCTGCCGATGCGGTTGTGCGCGCCGCCGTCCCAGCTCGCGAACTCAATCGTGCGCAGGGGGCGCCAGCCCCGCGCCGCGAGGTCGCCGAGCACCCGCACCACCTCGAGCATGACCGCCGTGCCGGAGCCCGGGTCCACGGCGCCGAAGCTCAGGGCGTCGCGCTGGTTCCCCACGAAGATCTTCTTGTCGCCCTGCTCGAGCCCCTTGATGCGTCCGTGCACGTTCCAGACCTTCTGCAGCGTTTCCTCGTCCTGTTCGTTCTTCAACCTCACGACGGGGCCCGACGCGTTCCCGCTCCACCACACGTCGCCCACGTCCGGCACCGCGCCGCGCCACGCGCCAGGGACCTTCTCACCGAAGCCGCTGATGTGTTGAAGGAGCGCCTGCGCGTCGCGCCACGCGAGCGGAAGACTCGGGATGCCGACAAGCCCTTTGGTCTGCTCGAGCCTCTCGCGCGGCTGACCCGGCTTGCTCTCCCAGCCGGGCGTGAGCACATCTCCGATTACCCAGTTGGAGAGGCTCACGGAATCGCGCCGCACTCCGTCGGCCGGCATAAAGCGGCCGTTGGGCGCGACGTCACCGCGCACGAATCCGTCGTCGGCGGGGTCGCTGTATATGAGGCAGCCCGCGAATCCGGCAACCTCGGCTGCCTTGACCTTCAGCGCGGCGTCGTCCTGAATCCCCGAGTACCGGACCAATGCGATAGCGTCCTTGGCGTCGATTTTCATATCCCTGAGCTTCTTGAAGTCTTCCCTCGAGCCGTAGTTCGCGTAGATCAGGGGTCCCCGCACGTCGCCGCTCTTCGAGTGCCCGTGGAACGCCAGCGTCGGGCGGCCCGCCGTCTCGTCGCCTATGTCCATCTCCTCGAACTTCGCCTTCCAGATGGTCTTCTGCCGGTCCCCCTCGCCGGACAGTATCTCGACGGCCCTGCCGTCGGGCCGGGGGTAGTTCATATATACTTGGTACTCGTCGACAACCACGTCCTCGAGGCCGTCGCGCAGAAAGACGTTGCGGACGTCGCGTGCGAGGGCCCAGTCGCCCTCGGTGCCGGCGAGATGGGCGTAGCCCGTGAAGTGGCGCAGCGTGCCGTGCATCTGGGCCGGGTCGACCATGTGGACGACGTGCTGCCGCACCTGCTCCGGATCGAACATCTGCCCGCCGATGCGCCGCGACATGCTGGTGAAGACGTCGCTCATGAACAGCAGCCACAGGAACCCGATGACCAGGAACGCCGCCAGCAGCCGGCCCATGAGCAGGAGGGCTGCCGAGCTGCTGATCGGGGGTAGTCTCCACTGCGGCCGCCACCGCCACCAACTCCTCCTCGCGGTTTCCGACTCGGGCGCGCCTTCGTTATTGCCGCCAGTATTTTCGGTATTCGAGGTGATATCGCTCGCGCGCGGTAACCGGACCGTTAGCCGTGGTAACCGCCATCTCCATCTCCACTGTGGTAACGAGAAGCTTATGGGTTTCCTCCACAGCGACGACGACCTGGACGTTGTAGAGCCGTTCAAGGGATCCTCCACCTCCAGCTCCTGCATCTCGCGGCGCACCTCCTCGCGACCATCATCGTCGTCATCGCTTTCGAGGGTCCAATCCGAGCCTTCGCCGTCGGATTCTACGTATGGTTGGCGGTAGCCGCCTGGCGCCTGCCGATTTCCCTGCTGTCTGGGTTGTGAGGTATTGAGGAGGGACTGCGCTTCCGTCTCGTGACCGGGTCTCGTGTCTAACGGAGGTCGGGGAGGCTGTTGCCAGTCGGCGCGCGAAGATGAGGCTCCCCGCGTGGCTTCGTGGTAACTGGGTATGGGTGGTGCTGGGGTGTAGTGGGACTTCTCGTCGGACGGCATCTTGGGCTTGTTGTAGCGTCGTGTGTCGCCTCGGCAATGTGAAAACAACAATCACCGAAGCATTTGAGTTGATAGTCTGTAATCCAAGATACATCAACAGGTTCTCCCGCTAGAGGTTCCGACAAGTGGTTGTTAGTTGGTTAAGCGAAGCAATTTAACGAGCGATTACGAATCATGACCATAGTAATTAAAAGGAGTGACGTGGTGGGAGGCAAGCCGAGAGCGTAATGAAAGGTACAGTATAGTACAAGCAAGCGATTGATATGATTTATTCAAGGTCGGAGTAAGAATAATAATAAAAAATAATAATATTGGACCGTCAATTGTGAAGGCTAGGAAGAAAATCAAGTAGCGGCGCTCAGGGTTATCACATTACACACAAAGCCGCAGTAACTGAGGTGGAATTGGAACTTGTAAAGTCCAAAGGATTCCCGGCTTGTTGGTCTAAAACGGGATAAGGCCAAGACGATCACGGATCATCGGCCTGTGGACTGGCTAACGATTACGAAGTTACTGAACAGGGGTGTTAGTCATCAACTCCTTGGAATGCACTGCCACGATGCCGCCTTCTCTTTGGTGTCTTAAGGGGTAAATGCCCGATAAACCGCTTAAAAGGGTCGCGTCACTGGCGATCAAAGAAGAATTAGAGCCGCTATTCCACTACGCTCTTTACTCAATTGCTGCATACTTAAGGATCCTCTCGCTTTTCCGGTTCAGCCTTCTGAGCTCCATTCGATCTCTTCGAACTGCTCCTCTTCTACACTACAGTTTGAACAAACTCACAAACCAGATTTTAGCCTGGCCGAGATGCTCAAAATAGCCTAAAAGGCTTGTTTGGTAAGAGCCCGCTTGAAGTCATCTTCCGACTCTCGGTATACCTACGTACAAAGGGGTCCTACGACCGCATCGACCATCGAAATCCCAACAACGTCATTATAAGCTTAATCTATCTCCCATCCACGCTTCTGGGATTGTTCAATGGGGAACTGCGTAACGCGCAGGCACAGGACGCTCATTTCGCTGTTCATGTCTTGGCCGTCGAATATTAGGGTCCCATACTTTGCTCCACCTACTTCTGAGGTTTGAGAACGACACCTTCATACTGCCTAGATGCGATGTTATCGAGGCTATGCTTGAAATGCCGCTTACTGCTCTCGATGTTTGACGAGTCCTGCTGCCCAATGTTCGAGTGGATGAGCTCGATCAGTCCGTTGATATACTTGGTCGTAACCTAAAAGGGGGTGTGAGTATGACTGAGCATCAGAGCCAGGGATAGGGGTAGGCTTTACCGATTCGTTACCCTGGTCAAAGTAGTATACGTAACGATCCAATATCTCCACGAACAGCTCCACCGATGTTGCCTGTTCCATGCACGAATCTGCAACCCGTAAAGCACGCTGGAGACATTCGAGGACCCGTTTCCCATCCCTGTACAACTATTACATGGGTCAGTTTGAATCTCACAACTAAGTTGGCCGTAGAACTTACGCCTTCATCCGATTCTTCGGTGGCAGCAATCGGCATGGCCCACCAGAGATGGCTAGCTAGATACACAGCACGGCACTGGTCCGGCTTCCTCAGAAGTTTGCTGCCGTGCAAGGCACATTTAGTGATTAGAGTATCGTAGTTCTCCTTGCCGAAATTCCTTGTCTGATGCAGGGCGCTGGCAACAACGCAGACTGCCTGGAACTGCGCCTTTGAATCCGAGATGGCCTCTTCGTAGACCGTGAAGGCTTGCGCAAAGAATTCGTAGCCGACTTCCTCGAAGCCAACCTGGTCTGCGATTTGGCCGCAGGCACAGAACAGCCGCAGTGACAGCTCGGCAGCACCCGCACCGTTCACCCTGGCGTAGAGGGCAGATATCGACGAGTGCATGAACTTAAATAGTGCGTTCGACTGGGTCTCCCAGTTGTCATCATAATGCTCGCGAGCCTTAAACCGGCGCGCTAACTTCATCCCGGCGGTAACGAGAGGTGGAGTAGTCGTGCGAATTCTCTCATTACCCTCCGCATATGCCTTGCGGGTCATTTGCAGGAGCCGGAACTGCGTATCATTGTCTTCTCCGTCGAGGAGGTGTACGATTCTCGCCAGCCACCCCTGCTCCTCCAACGTCTCATCCGTCTCCACAGCTCTCCGCTGGGGGCCACCGGGATACCCAGCCGGCGCTTGCGACCCTTCTTTGATTAGTACTTTGAGAACTTCTAGGACATTTTCCAGTTGCGTGGTCGTCGATATGCGCGTCTGGTTCCGTATCAAGCTTCTTGCAACTTCGCCGGCTACGGCTCTCCTGGTAGGGTAGGTTTGGGACTGAAAGAGGGGGACGAACGTTGGTAGTGATAGGGCGGTGAAAAGAGAGACGTATCTCTTGATAGGCGCTAGGAGGAGCGCCAAAAGGCTTTGCTGAGCGGGGGGGGAGTGAAGATCTGCGCTGTTGGCATGCTCGTTGATCTTGCGGTTGGCATATTCCAGAACCTGGTCAACATAGTCCAGTCGACCAGGGTAGATGTTGAGGGCTAGGTTAACCAGCGACACCAGCAACGCAATAGTATCCTGGATGGGGAGGTGTTGCGCGTTGACGAGATTATTGACCTGGTCGAAGAAGACTTCGTATAACATGATATTCTGAGGGATGCCGCGTTGCTTCTTAGATTCTGTTGGTAACTGGTCTTCTTCCCCTCCAGCCGTCGTCGCTTCTGCTTCTACAGGTTGGGTGGTTGCTTCGATTCCAGCGTCGTCGCCAACTGCGGCCGTCTCTGTAGGTTTCCCGTTCGCTTGTTCCCCGTTTGCATCCGTCGATGGTTCTGTCGGGGTGGGTTTGGATTCTTGCTGCTCCTTGGCCAGTCGAACCTTTTCTAACAATTCAACTAGAGCGTCCTGTTCCAATTTAGCCTTATCCTGCGACTCGCCATCCTGAGCTTCTCTCTCAGCATAGGCGGAAAGTCTGTCCATCAGCCCAATGACGATCGCTTTAACGTTCACGTGCGGGTTCAGCCTCGATACAGCGGCTAGGAATTGATCCAGAGTGTGCAGGTGAAATTCGTCAGGGAAGACCTGCGTGATGATCTCGAGGAGGTATTCCTGTGCCAAGACATCTCGGCACTGCACTACCTGTTCCAGGAGAGGACCCAGGATGCCGTTCTTGTACGTCTCCAGATCGACTAGTTGGCTCAGCCGGACGATGTTGCTGCCAACCAAGAGTTGCAGTTCCTTGCGCTCCCTAGTCCTCTGCTCCCGCTCCCTCGAGTGGCCCTGATGTTGTAATCGCACCCAAAGCTTGTTCATCTCGACGAAATTGGTGAGGATGAAATTGATGGAATCTTGCAGATTACCCTCAGGACCATCGCTGTCACCAGTAGGTAAATAATCCCTTGCCTGGCGAGACAAGTAATAGCGCAGAAACAGTCCTCGGATGGGGTGCTGGACGCCCCGGCTCATATCCATCATGTCCTTCATCAGCTCCTTCACCGGTGCGTCGGGTATGGACATGTAGGCGGTTCCGACGGTTATCATGAGGTACAATCGAGGAATGATGTTTCCCGCATACTGAACAAGCTCGTACAGGTCGGCGAGGTGGTTGTGTGGATGATTCTCAGTAAGATGGACGGAGAGGTACCGCATGGCATCGAAGACAGCCATGTAGAGTTCGTAGTATTGCTTCGGACCCAAACTACTGGTACGCAATTCCGATACCAACGTTGAACTGCATTGTGGAAACCCATACATAGTTAGACGATGCCTGGCTCACACCAGCAGCCGTCGGCGCAAAGGGGACGGCAACGATATGATAGAAGGTGCGCGGTGATAGGGAGGAATCGAGTCGCACTCGGGAGATTGACGTACCAACACTTAAGCGCGTCCATGAGCTTGCCCGGAGTATCAAGGCACTTGCGCATGAGCGCAGTCTGCTGCCGCACCGCAATCAGGGCATCTTCTAGTAATCTTACCTGGTCCTCGGGTGGGCCTGGAGTCGTCGACATGGCTGACTACTGCCAAACGAGCGCACGAGCAACAATTGGGTAGCTCTCCGTAGGCGTCCTGGAATCGGAAGATATTATGAGATTATACTGCAAGAAACATTGATCGGTTTACGAGGGTCCGCCAAAGGGAGGTGGGGGAAATGTCGAGAAACAGTGTTGCCTGTAAGTTGTCCGTGGCAGGCGCAATGTCCAATTGCCAAATTGGGGGGGAGCTCCTACTTCGCACAGCAGAGTGACGAACAACCCGGAGCACGGTACAGCCACATTATGTCAGCTGATTAAGTACCAAACACTATCCGTTAGTGGTTTGTTCAGAGACAAGCCACAGTGGCAGAGTGGCAGACCACATGCTCTCAACCCTCCATTGCGTGGCATCAGAGTCGAAGTGCGTTCTCGACTCCCCCTTGAAGATGGTGGCATTGTGAGAAGTCTGTTACATTCTCAATCACGAACATGTTTACAAGCACGCTTGAGCTTTACTCTTAAGCTTGTCACTTATCATGAACTTTCATAAATACTTCGAGTTCCATAAGACTACCTAGGTAGAGTTAGATATTACCTAGAATGACAGCGCCGCAATGCAGGGCCTATTGCATCGTAATGGACCTAGAGCCCTCCCGTACCTAACCCCTTTCCCGTCCGTTAGTCTCCATGCATTCGATCGAGATCCATGCTCGGGTGCCGCAAAAGAAAAACCGCCGCGGCGCTAGAAATTGGATTGATTACGAAGTTGATATTACCCTGTCATTATTCGGACACCTTTCCTCTAATCGCACGGATGGGTCCCTCCTCCCTCCTCCTCGCTATCTATCGCTCCTCCCTCTAAGGTCCCCAACTAACTTACTGCCCCAGCAGCTCCCTAGCCAGCTGGGCCTTCTCCGCGTCGCTCAGGTGCTGCTGCCCCTTGACCCTCTCGGCCTTGGCGACGTCGAACCGCCAGAGGCCGCCAGTCTTGTCCGCGTCGCCGTCTTCGCTGAGACCCACGCCACCGGCCAGCTTTTCGAGGACGGGATCTTTGCTGCCTTCCAGCGCCGTGAAGTACCGCCTCTCCCACTGGCGGCCTTCCTCGCGCTCCTTCTTGCGCAGCGCGCGCTGCGCGTTCTCAATCTTGCTCTTCTCCCGGGCCACGAAGTCCAGGTCGCCCACCGCGATGCCCTTGGCGACGTTGGCCCAGGCGCGCCGGGACTCGAGCGGGTGTTGCTCCTCGACGGGCGCCACGATCAGCTGCGACATCGGCGTCGCGACCGGGTCCCATGTGTCGACGAGCGTTTCGCTGGAGTTGCGCTTCGCCGGCCCCGAGTGCAGTTCGAATGCCTTGGTCCACTGGCCCGAGGCGTTGAATAAGATTTCTTTCTCCCGACCAGTCAGATACAGGGTCGCATTGAAAGAATTCTTCTTTCCGCTCACCCAACCCTTCCCGGCATAGTCGATCTTCCCGGTGTAGCCCGTTGACGAGGTGATATACGAGGTCCCATCTAACTCTACGTAGGGAGAGCCGAGGAGGAGGCCCTCGATATGGAGCGATGGTAGCGTTATCAAGTAGACATCCTTTTCCTGCGGCTTGTTGGGGTTGGGCACCGAGAGTACGGCATGACCGATCTGCTTGATGTAAATCGTCCTGGAGAAACTCGCCTTTTGGGCGTTATACCCCTGGAGATGGACGCCGGAGGGGTGGTTTGTAATGCTATACGCCGTCGCTGGTGGATGATGGCTGTACGTTGTCTGTCAGAACCTTACTGTCGAACTCTGGGAACCTCCACCCAGTTGCAAGGGAGGAGCTCACCTGACTTGCTCGCTGATCAGCTCGGTTGTGCCTGCGTCATCTTCCCACTTGCCTAAGAACAGCTCGCCGAGAAAAGGGTTAAGAGGCTTCTTCTCGTTGCCGTACTTCTCGCTCCGACTGGCGTATTGTTGTTTGAGGGTGGTCAAGAACCACTTCAGCACTAGTAACGCCCTCTTGGCGGGATCTGCTTCCTTCGCCGGCGCGGCAAATACGATTGGGTGCTCAGCCCAGTACGAGCTGAACTCCGTAAGACTCGTGGACGAGAGGATGAAAGGAGGGGCCGTCAGGGAGGAGAGGTCGCCATTGAAGGAGGAAATGGACTGTTAAAAGACTTAGACGGTCTCCATTCTTTTCTTGGAGGCGAATGGGTAGGTGAAGGTCCGTCGGGAAATATAATGGTGCTTACTAACCTTGAGAAACGCCGCCCATCCGGCACCGCTGGCCTGCGGGTTGGGTGTAGGCTCAGACATGGTTACGTGCGATGTGGGGAAGCCGAGAAGATGCGTAGAATGACCAGGGACCGGGTAGATTCGACTGAAAATATGATGGGATCGGCCCGAATGAATCGCTCGCTCGAATTGGCCCGCCTGCTTGGTCGCCGGCTTGTTTGGGAGCTGTATATACACGTACGGTGAACGGTAGGAAATGAGTAAGTATAATTAGGTAACTATTGGGTGGATGACGAGGGTGGGGACGCGAGTTCTATGAAGAACGCGGCACTACGGCCAGAAGTTCGAAACCCGCTTTCGTGGGTAGTGGCGGAAACAAGAATTACAGACAGCGCTTATGGAAGTGGAGGGAAAGAAAGAACACAGTTACTAGTTAGTAGTGAGGGTTGGGCGTTGTTTTGCCATCCCCCCTTATCACCACATACTAGGTACGTTGGCACTAAAGGACGGAGGCGCCGAATTCCAAATTCAACGCTGAAATTGAAAAATGGAGATTACCGGACAAAACAACTGATTGACGTCAAAGCTGCCTGGAACGGGGTTGGTCTCCTCCACGGGATGGGGCATGCAGCTGCAGACCGCTAAACTGGCATCCCTAACGTCATCGACTGCAGCTGCTCGCGTGCACGGGACAACCAGGCCTTAACCAGGCTTAACGGCAGGTCAGCCACATATGGCTCGCCCTTCAAACTCGCCGTGAGGTTCAGTTCATCTGGGCAATATGCAGGTATCAGGGATCTTATTATACAGTATCTGCATACTCAGTCCATACTCTGTATATAATGCCTCGCCTCAGTAGCTAGCTATTTGGCATTTCCTATCTTATTTGACATATCCAGGGCAATCCGGGAATTAATTTAACATTACGTTCCATATCCTTTTCCCCCGGGTATCATTCAAGTCGTTATCCCTCTCGTGGCTATCCATCCAAGTAGCAGCAGCCACGCCTCTTTCAAACCCAGGGCGGCAGGATCCATCCTCCGACCAGCGTAGCGTGGCCCGTCCTGCATATTCACATGCCATACAGAAAATAAAACAAAATATCACGGGCCTGGTAAGGCTCACGACGGAGTGTGGCATTTGTTGGCTACCCACTCGGCCAGTGGGGCGTTGACGCCAGAAGAGCGGCCCTCGGCGATTTCGCCAATAATAGCCCAGGGGGCGATATGGCACAATCTCAGAGCCGGGTCGAACGTCCAGGCCAGGCATGTATTGCGGTGCTGGCCGCAGAGTTTGATGCATTGCGGCACATCGTTGACGTCAGTGAACGTGGTGCTATGCTCATCCAGTCGCCCGACAAAGTCCATGTTGGCCCGCACGGGGTCTTGGTGGAATGAAGAGAAGTTGTATGTGCCGTAGATATCTGCCAGTTGTCGCCAGAACACCGGCCCCTCCATGTGTTTAAACGTGTTGCCCACCTGCTCCATCAAGTCGCCTTCGCCGAGACCATGGAACGAGACGAGGGGTAGGCAGAACCTGTCAACCCACATGCGAGTCATCCACGGATTCTCGCCATTGAACATGCGGCCGTACGTCTCATCAAGGTAGACACCGATCTTCATGAATGTCGTCGATAGGAGCTTGTCTCCCCAGATCGCCGTGGGTGATTCCTGATGACCTTCGGCAACAATATCCGGATGTCCGTCGTACAGCTTGCTCACCGCCGAGCCCGAGATAATGACCGACGAACCGCCGTGGGGGAAGCGCCCCTTGTAATCGCCGACAGGATTACCGAGAAATGTCGGCTTGGCAGGGTTCAAGTGACCCAGGAGAAGAGTCAAGGAATGCTTGATAATGTACGTGTCGTCGTCTAAAACGAGATACCATTTCTTCTTGGGCATGTTCAGCCAGGCATATTCGAGACTTGGGAGAAACTGTAGGTTGTTAGATCGTCGAGAGGATAGCTGAAGTGGCAACTAAGGGTCGTCCTACCTTCATCGCATCGAGTTCCCAACCCATGTTCCTCCCTATTCCATCAGCCAACATCCATTCCTCGGCCCCGACTGCATCGGCGAGGTGTTTGTACTTCCTCATCCGTTCGAGATTTTGTGTCCCATTCAACGCACCCCTCTTGAGGTTCCACCCGATTATATCGATAGCCGGTACCGCCTTGCCATTCGCCAAACTGTAGTTCTTCTGGCTTTCCTCGACGACGGGGAAGTCCTGGACGACAATGGTGTCGCTGAAGAAGGTCTCGTTACTGAGCGCCTGTAACAAAACGTTTACTCGGTGTCTCGTTCCGTATCCTGTCTTTAGTATAACCCCTATATCCTGGTCGGTATTGACAGGATACCGCTGCCGTCTGAAGAGCCACGAGTCGCTTGGGTAGGTGTTTTGTATATAGTCCTCTACATTGTTCTGCTGGAATCTTACGAAAGATCTCGGGCGGCTGTCGTAGGGCGTCGAATGGTATATGATGAACAGGATGGTGAGAAGTGCAATGGTGATCTTGTGCCCCCGGGTGAGCCGGGCACAGGAGCGAAGCCCATTTCGCTCGGCCACGCCCATTCTCGAATGAGCCGGTTTAGACGCGAAGGAGGCTTCCTCAGTACGGAAGCGAGCGACGAGATGTAGTAAGCGAGTGTGGGGCTGCTGTCCTGGTGTCACGGTCGGCAAAATACCGCGGGAGCCAGCAGTCTCATAAATGTTGCCGAAGAAACCAACTGAAATAACGAACGCATAAAGGAGACAACGAAACCGGAAGACGAGGGTTCTTATGAACGAAACTCGGACGACGACAGAGATCGAGAATATCCCGGCACCTTAATAACTGGCCCTCTCCCAGCGGATACGAAGTAATAGGTAGCCGAAATATACAACTGGCTCTCGTAGCTGGGCAGCACTGCTGACGATGATGGAACGGCGATTACTTTAAGTTTGTACAATGAAACAATGATGAGTCTGGACTCCGGCACTTTGTTGGAAACGGGTTTGAAAAAGGCAGGTAGGAGCAAGAGACTTTCGCTGTCCATCAGTTAACCTTGGCGCTAAAAAGACGGGGCTTCGCCCACTTTGGTTTGGTGCCACCGATCGACCACAGGTTCAAGGGCAATCCGGGATGCGCCAAGTCCTCGGGGGGCGCCTGAAGCGCTCCGCATGTGCAGGAGTGTCAAAATCATTGAGACAAAAATTCGAGGTGTCCCAAATACATCAAAGGCCCCGTGCCGAAATCCCAGCGAAAAAACACATAAAAATTTCGAAAATTGATGTCTGATTAAACAGTACTAGGGGAAGTAGACCTGGGCCGTCCTTATATATTTTTCTTTTGAAGTTCATAAGTTATTCCCCAACAAAACCACCTTAGATACCGTTTTGCATGCGCGCGAATTGCTCTGTCAATGACCTGACTGTGCTACAGGATGTCTTTTAAGCCCCTTGCTAGCTTTGCAGACCCCCTGCTAGCTCTGCAGCCCCCGGTCGTATCGGCAAGGAATGCGCTTTGTGGATATTGGGTGATGACGCGGATGACGCGAATGAATGCAAAGAAGTCCCGAAAGGCTGCGAACACGTAAGGCATCACCAAAAAGTCAGACTGATAGGTTGATGAGCCACCCGTATTAACCCTAGAAATTCACTGAAAGCCAATGTCAGCCAAGACGTTCCACCGTCTGACTTCCCCTGACGGAACTGTTTTCCCCTTTCCTTTTATTCGATGTTCTATTTATAACAACTGGCGCACTCTTACAGAAAAGGGGATAGCTTTCGGCCTTAAGCTTATTCCGTTACATTAGCCTGTCTAGGCAGGCATTAGCTTTCAGTGAATTTCGAGGGTTAATACGGTATTCCATGCATTAAGCTTAATACGAGTCATTCTGGAAAATGCATCAACGTCAACCATGCAACGATAATTGATAACTTCGGGCTTCCCAAAGTTTGCAATTCACGATGCTGATTATTATTAGTCGCTGTCTGTGTAACACATTAATCTTGGATACCGTGATATGCATCATGCACCATCAGCAGTACCGTTTATCTGCAACATAAAAAGGGGGCCATCACTATATGCTGCAACCGAGAGAAAACAAAAAGGAAAAGGGGCTCTTTAGCCACACCCGTCTCGGCAATCTCCAGCGCGACCATTGGCCGAGAAGGCCAACCGGCCAGACCATATACCATGGACAATGCTACTGGAGAACCTTCAACCCTTATTATACAAAGGAGCTGGATTCACCTTCTTATCAATCCCCAGGATCGTTTCCTTCTCTGAAGCAACAGGTAGATTTTGTAGTGGAAGTATTCTCTATGTGTACTTTGTAGTTGACCGCCCTAATGATTAATTCCCCATTTGACGTCCCCATTGTAATTCCCATCAACATACCTTGTATATGTAGCTATTGGCGACGCCATTCCATTACACTCAACCCCTTGTTGTATTGTTGGAGGAGCCTCGCATTCATGAAGCTCATGGGCTGGCTATCACCGGTTGCCTCAAGTGCCGATCTATCTACCTGCTAAGCAATTAGCTAAGAATCTAGGCAAGAAAAAAGATCCATAATCTGTTGGAATTAGATCTCGGAAAGGTACAAGAACCCCCCACAAAGATATTGGGGTCGAGTGTGACCATCCGCCAGGGTAGTAGCAGCATGTGAAAAGCCAAGCGGTGCCGGGAAGAAACGGCACACATTCCATAAAGCCCGCATGTATTCACCAGACGGATTTTGTAGCAACTATTATGTAATATTAGAAAAATAACAGGCTTAAATAGAAAGGCATTTGTGAAATGGGATAAATACTTCTTTTGCATTTATTTTTCGTGCTGTCTTACTGTTATTTGACGCCTTTGAGTAAGGGCGCATGGAAAGTATGTTATCTCGTGTGCCTTTTCTTTGGCACCGTCTGAAAACTCACTCTCATCGGCCTCTTACAAACTGGGGTATTGTGTAACTGCGGGCTACTAAAGCTGTTTAACCTTTTGCATATAAGCGTAGGATTTCCTCACGGCCCTATCAACCAATCTAGCATGTTGTTCTAGAACACAACAAGGTGGCTCGGCAGCTTACCCAAGCGCACACGTAGGGGAGTGACAAGCCAACAGCACATAGAGTATAGTCGGATCATCGGGAAATTCACGGATATCATCATCAAGTGTGTCAGCTACTAGATTCCCCTATGTTGTAGGCTGGAGCAAATAGTTAAGCGAGCGAGCCGATCGCCAATCACAGAAGTCCCCGTTTAAGCCTATGTAGCCAAGCATGGATCCTTCGCCAGCCGCGAATCCCCAGGGGACGGGGAGACTAAATCAAACCAGAAGTCAAGACATCAAATCCCTTGCGGTGTCAGGCGCAGGTGACTGTAGGGCGGGCACGATCCATACCGAGTTCCGTTGACAGCTCGCTTAGCTTACTGGCAGGTAGTCTGTAAAGAAAATTTAGCATTTTTAGTCTTTGTCCAGTTTCGTTGAATTAAGTAATGGTGGTGATAACGATACTTAGCGAGATTAGAGAACCGGGTGCTGAAGCCGGACATGGGAGCGACCCGGACTCTTCTGTGTTGATGCAGGCCTTTCCGGCGCTGTGTAATCCGGAATGGTACGATCGCCAAGGACCCGGAACGGGGAGCTGCCGGGGCTGTTGTGCGGGTTTGGGGAACCAATAAGATCTCACGGATTATTGATGCATAGCGCCCTTTGTCTTACGTCCTTTGGTGCTTTAAAGCCAACCGTCATCCCACACATCATCCCCAACGACTTTCTCTACACCGTCCTCAATTCTTCCGATTGCTGCAACCTCGGGCAAGTCATGGCACAGTCTCTAGTGGACTTTTCCGTCGCCGGTAGCCTAGGGATGGCCGCCAGGGCCCTAGGCTACCTCGCTCTACTCGGTTTGGCCGTATTCTTCGTGCGCCTCTACCAGATCCGGATGATGTTCAGGCGCGTCCAGAAAGAGCATGGGATCGTAAGTCGTGAACACTATCCAAGCCCGACCCCGGATCTTAACGATGAGTCGCTCACCTAGTCCTTTAGCCAATCATACCGCATTCGTTTCTTTTCGGTCACCTCTGGACAATCGGCAAGGTCACCATAAAGGCCGGGTGGCCGCAGGACACAGTAAGCCATTGGCAGATACATCTTCTTCGGCAGGAATTCCCCGAGGTTGCCAGCGCGGGCCTTCTATACGTGAGTGGACCTCGAGCATTCAATCTCCTTTCCCGAGTCCTGTTGGTCAGGACCTATCATGTCCCTCGGCGTAACTAATCATGGATGTGCCTAAGATGGATCCTTGGCCGATAAGCTTTCCCATGGTAGCGGTCTTCGACCCGGACATGATAGCTCAGTTCACACAAATCCAGAGCCTGCCAAAGTTTTGGGCACAGGGACAGGGGGAGTTCAAGCACTTCACCGGCGGGCGGGATCTGGTGCACCTCGAAGGGCAAGAGTGGAAGGCGGCCAGGAGCATGTTCAACCCGGGCTTCTCTGCTAAAAACCTGCTTTCACTCATCCCTTCGTTTATCGAGGAAGCCCTAGTTTTCAAGGAACGCCTGAAGAAGGCGGCCGCTAGCGGCGATGTTGTGAGGCTCGAATCATATACCACCGACCTCACCTTCGACATCATTGGGCGCGCTGTTCTGTACGTCCGCCCCACGATATATATGTCTGCTGAATCACTGCTAACCGAACCACAGCGGCACACGCCTGAATGCCCAGGTTAAACCACACCCCATAACGGAGACTATGACGAAGCAACTGCAACTAATATACTTCGCACTGAACCTAAGGAAGGAACTGAACCCCTTGCGCCTCATCAAGCACTGGATATACAACAGCAGAATTCGTAGCGCATTATTGCCATTCATACAGGATACGGTGCACAACTACGAGAAGATCGAGGGCCCCAAGACGATCCTGACCCTCGCGCTGAAGTCGTACGTCAACGAGGTGCAAGACTATTCCGCCCGAGGGTCCATCCCCCCGGAGTTCATCGAAAGCGTCGTTAGAAACATCAAGATCTTCCTGTTCGCGGGCCACGACACCACGGCGTCGACCCTGGCCTTTTCTTACTACTACCTCAGCCAGCACCCGGACAAGGCGGCCAAGGTCCGTGCCGAGCACGACGAGGTGCTGGGGGCCGACGCCGCGGCGGCCGCCGAGCGCATCAGCGCAGACCCGACGCTGCTAAACCGGCTCCCGTACACGAGCGGCGTCATAAAAGAGACGCTACGGCTGAACCCCCCGGTCAGTGGCTCGATCCGGCAAGGGCCGGCCGACTTCTTCCTGACGAACCCGCGCACGGGCGTACGGTACCCGGCGGGCCAGGGCTTCATGCTGCATGCGGCGGGAGCGGCGTTGCACCGAGACGCGGCGCACTGGCGGGACCCACATGCGTTCGTGCCGGAGCGCTGGCTCGTGCGCGACGAGGCCGACCCCTACTACCCGGGGCGCAACGCCTGGCGGCCCTTCGAGATGGGTCCCCGCAACTGCATCGGCCAGGAGCTCGCCCAGCTCGAGATGCGCCTCGTGCTCGCCCTCACCGTCCGCGAATTCGACTTCGAGGACATGTACCCGGCCGACGCGCCCACGTTCTTCGGCTACAAGGGCTATCAGGTCGAGTTCCCGGATTACGTCGCCACCGGCCATATCAAGGATAAGTATCCAGTGAAGGTCAAGCCTAGGTATTAAATAGTTGTCTAAGCTACATAGTTATGTAAGATAAAGCGTGAATCATCGCAGTAGCTAGGTAAATAAAAGTTCGTTGCCATTAGCAAGGTCTTGGCTAACACTTCCAGAGAGTCAGAGAGAGCCCTAAAAAGGGTTAAGTAGGATAACTAAATGATTAGCCGTAATGGCCGCTGGTCATTGTATAATCAAGAAGTAGTGTTGCTAATCCAATTGTTGTAGCTAGGCAATATCAGATAGGAGATGGTGTTATACGTTGCCTAGATATGGTATCCCGGAAGTCCTTTAGAGGTAAGCGTGGTCCGACAGTATTCGCAGCTCCCTTCGTCTCTTTCGTCCTTCACCCTGCCACCCCTTACCATAGCAATCTTCTTGGTCGCACACGCATCCTTTTTCATACGCTTCTGATAGGCGTGTCAATGTACACCGAAAGGTATATGCTGTGTTGATAAGGGGAGGTTTGTTCTTAGCCGAAGATGGGTGGCCATGCATATATCGTGGTGTATCCCGGCTTTCGAGGGCACGGCCGTACATACCTAACGTCGACAGGCTAATGCATAGCTGGCGTTGTTCATCTGGCTGTCCTTGCGTTTGCAACCCAGCTTGCCTTCCATAGTCTCCGACCGAGGATAGTTCTGCGCTTCCAGTCAAGTCGGGCTCTTTCCTCCCGCGTCTTGGCCCCGACTATCCCATCTGGTCTAATCTCCTTGCCTTCCGAGGACAAAATCTGATCATTATACGTACCGAGATGGCTTTCACTTCCCAACGATTCAGACAACACAGCTCTAGGTGTTATACGGGGCATAGAAACTGTAGTGTAGCGCCTATCTCGCTCAATGTCTAACACGTCTTCGCAGCCGCAAGCCAATGTCTACAGCAGCCTGCCAACTCCGCTTGAAACTCCATGGCATCGGGTCCAGAGCCCCAGCACGGACAGGCAGATCGGTGGAACCGTCGACATACGACTGGGCACGAGGCGCCGCGGCGGCCGGGCGGTGCAGAGCTGCGCGGTGTACTCCATGATCACATCCAAGTTATACCCGTAGAGAAGCCCCAGGCCCACTACGCAGGCGGTGAACTTGACCGCGATGGCGAAGAAGATGCCGGATCGGCTGTCCATATCCCGGATGTCGGCAGTGTTCATGCCCATGAAACTCGTCAAGAATTGCCTGTACATTAGAGAGGTCAGACCAGTCAACCCGGTCGGATCGAGGCTAGGAAAAGTCGCGACCGATGAAGGGCAGTCTGATTCATGGGCAATAAGAAAAGAAGCACCACCGTGGAGACTCTGATCGCTTTGACGCGTCCCTCCTCGAGGGTGTCGATGGCTTGCATCACCTGCATCCGCAGGTGTTCAGCCTATTGCTGCAGCTGACATCCCGAAACCCCGAGCTAGCTGCCGGTGTTCCAATTCGTCCATGACGCCGAGTTACACATCGAATGGGTCTGCGCAGGCTATACGGGCATACTCGAACGACCGAGGATCTAGAACCGTCCTGGTGTTTCTTAACGTTTCAACTTGGCAATTGGGGATGTGGCGGAGAGCGTCCAGATCGGTCTCAGGGGCGTTGATCTCCGTGAACAGCTGCTTGACGGGCTTGCTACAGGTGAGGCACTGGAATTGTGACGTGTGGTCTCTGAAGACGCTGGTCAGATAGCCAGTGTTGCCGCTGTCTCCTACGAGCCTGGTTTGCAGAGCCCCTAGAGTAACCGTAAGAAGGAACCCAAGCCCAACTGGCGCCAGACGAAGTCCTTCCGGTTGTTCGCGAGTTCCGCAAGATAACATGTTTCTGGGGCTCACTCAGGCACTGTTTCACCTTCACCACATTCTGTGTGAATTGCTGCGCTGATTCGGTCTGGGACAAATCTTCTCGCCCTAGGAACGACGCATCTCCATTTGGTTGTGTTTTGTGTACATATGGATCCGATAGATGGGCAGCAGTGATCTGGTACGGGACCATAACCGGTAAGTTGTGATACGCTGTTGAGTTGAATGGGACCGCGGTTTGCTAAAAGCAGGACCGACCTATCTCCGTGGCCCTGGTTCGCATGTCTATGACCGGTGCAATACGGGCAATAACAACGAGCCTAACTGTGGAATACCAGCGGTCGTGAGACCACTTGTGATGAACGCTAAGTCACACGGCACATGAGTTATCATGATGCCGGAGTATCGTGCCATGAGAATGATCGTCCGCGTGAATGTACAATGTTCAAGAGCTTTCTGGAAAGAATGAAAATGACCTGGGCCATCATTGACGGACTGGTCTTGAAGGCATCTTGGCTGTGAAATGGCCGCTTCTAGATGCCCAGCTACGCTAACACCCCTCATAGACCATCACTGGGCCGGTTCGGATATGTAAAAGGTAAAGGGAAATTCCGCCTGCTGATACAAGTTAGTTGCCGCCAGGAGAGCAGAGAGTCCTAGGCACATACTCACGCAATCGTCTCAAAGACACCCCAAAATTTCCGCGACACTACGTGATCAGAGCATGGATCCTGGAAAATGAAAATCGGGATAAGCTCATTGGATTTATGAAGAGAGTTTGGAGTACTTTTTCCTAGTTCGTTAGCAACGGCAAGTGTTGGCGGATTGTGTATTGCGTGATTCATGGTTGGCCACTTAAAAATACTACCGAGTGTCAAAGTAAGCGATTTGACCACCAGATTTCGTATCCTACGCTGGCTGGGGTAATTTCTACCTGACATGCGAAGACTACTCCCGTCCCCGCCCTGATTCGGCATGCCTAAATGCGGCCCTTTTGGCCCGTCGAGGCAACTCTTCTGGGTTCTTCACTTCTAGAGAGCCTGGGGTGTCTACCTCGATTTCGGATTCCATAACGGTAATTGTTCCCCGACAGAATTTTCCATTCTCTTAGACCCAGTCGAATGTTTCCGGAGGTAGGGACGTCGGGCTCAACACTCATCCGCTGTACGTTGAGATGACTCCATATAAATTGTGCTGGCCTTATATAGGGACCTATGGGATTTGTCAATGCCTTCATGATTACTTTACTTTTGATTGCCTGATCCGGTTCCCGGTAAGCCCCTCGCTTAAGTACTGCGCTTACCCACGTAAAAATTTGTAGGAATGGTAAGGTGTTAGCTGAGGGTGTACATTGACGGGATCGGTAGAAGACGCACGTCGGGCTGTTCTTGTGCTCAGCCCCCCTGGGAGTGGTAGCTGTTAGAGTCTGTCGCAGATGATAAGCTACCACTATGCCTGAACCCAGAACCTGGGCCTAGCTGGTCCAGATATGTCTGCCGGCAAACTTGGGGTCGTGCTACCATCATTCGCCTCTTGGCTCGGCCGGCCTAGCTGTTGAGCTGCAAGAGGAGGAGAGGATGAAGCGGATGGTGACCTTACGGAGTTCAGGTCTGGGGTTGACTAGGAGGCGGTAGGTTCGTGCTCCTTGTCCAGTTACTAGCTTCACAACTATAGGCATGCTCACTTGAGTGTTCATCATCCTAGGTGGTCGTCACATCAGTGAGGTACTTATTGGAGTAGTGGCGGCTCAGAGAACTATCGTGCCTGTATGATCTCGTCGTTCTCTTCATCCGACGAAGAATCAAAGTGGTAGGTGACTTCCGATTGAATGACTGATTGCCAGTCATTCCTCCGTGCTTTTTAACTAACACCGACCGTTGGCCTCTCCTTCGTTTGCGGGGGCCGGCTTGTTAACTCGAAACCTCTGTGCTCTCAAGCCCATGTACTATCCACTCTTCAACCTTGCTGTTTTGACCGCTTCCAAGGTCTAGAAGTCGGATAGTCCTGTCTTCCACGCCACGGTTTCCGCGAGTCGTTCCAATTTCGATTACCCTACTCGTGAGCTCGGTGAATGCCAATGCACCACGGCTTATGATGGTATCCATTGCTATTCAATATTATAATTCACGCAATAGCGAATAGTAACAGCTTACCGGGGTCTATCAATAGAACCCAAACCTGAGCCATGTGTATTGGCTGAAACCGTAGCAACTTTGTTTCTGTTGTAGATAGGAATGAGGAGGCTTGGTCGTCATCATAGTCGTAAGGGGTGTGCGCAAGAGCTCCGGATTGCTGCTCATCCAGGTATCCGTTTCTATCCCCCTGGTCCCAAGCAGCAAGACTATCGTCGAGGGCAAGATACGGAGCTATATTAAAAGTCGTGGGAGCGGCTTGACGGACCTGACGCTTCCGGCCATCGTACCGGCTAACGAAACTTGGTATTACTCCCTTCTCGTTATCTCGGCTCATATTTCTCGAAATGACATCAAGGTGCCCTAAGCAGACAGTTTCGGTTTCATCACTCGCGCACGGAGAGCATGTCACCATGTCCTAGGTGTGTTGAGCCCGAAGGACTTGTACTCTCGTTGTATTCACTTACCCCTAAGAAACTAAGGCTTATGTCCCTCCCCATTTTAAAGTGACAATAAGATAGTCAAAATTAAGACGCGGTTGCTACAGTGGGGGTGCAAAAGTCTCGGTAAACTCCGTTTTCCCATACAAACTCATTGATTTCCGACTTGAATATTTCCACAACTTAATATAAAATTAATAAAAGATAAAATATTCTATAATAAATATTTATAAACGACATATTTTAACGGTTATAAATTTTGATAAAATTTCGTTGACTTAATATAGTAACATTTTAAACAAAAGTTAAAATTTAAATAACTTATATAATGCATTATAAATGATAAAAATAATATCCTAATATACTGAAATATACTAAAATTTTTTTATAATATTTTCCACTAATTATTTTATTTGCGGTAAATTATGTTTATCGTATAAGTAAATTTTACACAAATTTTGCTAAAAATGTTATCTTTTAAAACTTATATAACAAATATTATTTTTATATAGGTTATAAAAATATTAAATGCGTATTATATGTTAATATAAAATTTTTTAATTTAGTTTAATATAATGAAAATAAAACCAAAATCGCTTTAAAAATAAAAGAAAATTAAAACTTCATATTTAATATACGATAAAAGTAAATATGTATAAATTATGGAATTATTACATATTTTCGTATATAAAGACAGAATTATGCTCAAAAATATTAACCGTATTTAAAATTTAAATTATAAACGAATTTAAATGAGAACTGTGAAGTTATATATAAACAAACTTAAAAGGTAGCGGTAAAGAATATGCAAAGTGGAGACTAAACCGAGACGTAAGGCTACCGCGTCGCCGCGGCAAGCACAATATGCCCTCGTTTTAATAGCGTTAACCGTGCGTCGACTATATGTCAACCATGCGCCAAAGGCCGGGGGGCTTCGCCCCCCCGGGCGGGGATGCCAGGTGGCGGTAATGTTGCGGCAGGTGTTGCCAAAACCTTCCTACTTGGGACGTTCAAATACGGAAATCGGTTCTAAGGGAAGCGGGATTTTCGACACAATAACCCTCATTCACTACGTTCGCAAGCTCACTACGTTAAAACGAGGGCACTTTGCACTCGACTGTAACTTACAAGAAGCCGGGCACTTACAGCCACGTAATTGGTGCCCTTTCGTTATGGTATTTACCATGCTTCGGGGGACCTAGTCGAGTCGCAGAAGTTAGACTCTTGTCAAAGGTATTCCTGGAATGTCACAACCGAAATGATGAGAATGAGCCCGGGTGTCCCACCGCTTTGCATGTTTATTTTCCCTCCTCCCACACACAGAGCAGGTGTTTGTGACAAATTGTGCCAACCTTTGCCACCGTCCTACTTTGACTTTCGTAATACCTGATTAGTTCCTCCTATAGACGTCCTGTAGTCCTCTGGCTTCGCGGTATTCCGTGCCCCAGAGAATGTGAGCCATCGAGACACGGTACCAGAAGCTCGGCTATTATTAACATACATACTGGGGTGGGACCCTTAGTATTCGGTCTCCGTTTCGAAGCCTCGTGACTGCATCTGATAGGAATGCGACAAGCTGCTGAGAATAGAGCAGTGTGCTTGCCAGGTCCATCTCTTGGAGAGACAGGGCTAGAGACGTCTGTATCCGTCGAATACCCTGCGGCTCTGCAGCGTCTTGGAGGGAGAGGCCGAGAAGAGATTTGCTCCCAAATCCTTGAGCGTTCATACTCTTCATCCCCAGGGTCTTCCGGTCTCCTGGAAGGAGACGAGTCTTTCATCTGCTGATTGCACTCTATTTTTATTTCGTGTTTCCGTCTACTGTCGCGAACGTCACGTGGCTGGCTAGCAGGATCGTGCCGGAAAGGTTCCACAGGAGGCGTGCTTGTGAGCAACCGCCATCATCACCTGACGCGTTTGGAGCGTCTTCGATCTCACGTGGCCCTATACTTTAGCCTCGTCGATATGTCGCTATCCTGGACATATTCCTCGCTGGCGCTTGGTATCACCAGAACGTCAGTCGAATATGATGCGATATGCAGTGAGATGTCCAAGGACCGACTGGATTACACGGGCCAGTCGTTTTGCCTAACTGAGGTGCCCTCATGCCAGCCCCCATGTTGGACATCTCGATCTTGCATTCTAATTCTGCAAGATTCGCGAAACTAGTGACGCCATGTTAGTGAATCAATTGGCTCCGAAAGCAGACAAATCTAATCCTGCCCTATAGGATCGGAGTGGGAAAAGGGTGACTATTGTTTAGACCGAGGGAGGCAGGACTCCTCTCTAACATTACGAAAATATCAAGGCAGTGATTATATAATACTACTCAATTATCATGGTTGTTTCGACATTCTTGGATATGACTTAGGTCTCCCCTTCTGAAGATAACTATCTACCTAACACCCATTTCCAATTTGATGTAACGACTGCATATCAGCAGCGCGATATGGTCCCTTGTAAATGGCGGCAATATGGTCGAGGGGCCAACACAGCAAAGCTTACGTGATCATCATGGTTGTCACAGTGAGCATAGACGCCCTGCATGAGCATGCTCCTTGTTCTTCAGATAAAATTTCCGAGCGATTCGTTATATAGTAAATCAGTGCTACTCGAAGCCAGCCTTGCTTACCCGATATTGACTATCATAGCGGCCTGGGTAATAGCAAGCTGGAGGTCGCGAATTCTAGGCCTCAAGCCCCCTTCTGTCATTGATGGGTCAGTTGCATGGAAAGACCTCAATAACTTGATGACATTATGCCTTGGAATGCACGAATGATCCGTCTTCGTATGTAAACACGGGGTTCGCGGATATTTACGTAACGTTAAGCCGGCTGAAGGACCTACATGTCCTAGACGGGGAGCCCTGGCAGCGGTAACCTTTAAAGGAGCCCCTCCCGTTCCATTGCACACGAACCCCTTTCGCGCACCTGCAAGCCAAATGGGGAGATGTGGGAAATTAACGAGGGCATTCAGTGCGTCGATAACCCAGAAGGTGAAAGCGAGAACTTGTGGGGTTCTGGCTCAGCCTCAGCGAATATACTAGAGGGCAGTGTATGAAACGGTTGAAGGCCTAGAACATTGCACCGAAACGGAGGGATTACCATAAAAAGAACACGCTGCGAGAGTGCTCGCAATAGCGCCGCACTACCACAGTATCCCTTGTCCTTGTTGTTGCGGCCCGCGGCTCAAGCCGTAACCACCCCCGGCAGATACTATCCGACGTGATTACTCAAGTAGGTAGAGCTTGATTACTGCTTAGTAAGTACCTACCCGCGGCTGATTGAGATTTATTCGCTGACTGATATTGCAGATTATCTCATAATTAAACAGGGCGATCGACATGAAGAATTTCGGCGGGCTCGTTGGGGTAAAAAAATAAGGGAAGTCGAATGCTTATGGGCCCCGCCGCTTGGTACAGGCGTAAGCAGACGAATTCAACCTCCTGTGCTACAGCACATAACAAAAACCCGAGTTGCTTGGATCAGGGATACGGAATAGTACTTCGTCCGTACGTTAAATGTCGAGATTGCGAATGAACATGGACTCCCCGGTCGGTCCCGCAAGGTCCCTCGCGTGGACGTACAGCTATCATATTGATCTCAGGTGGAGAGCCTCTGGATCCCCGGGACGACGATCCGGCTACACCCCGGCGTTTCCAAAGCTAAACGACAGCGCATAGTTGATGCGACCTGCCAACTGTAACTGCATCATGTTTCGAGAAGTTAGATGGGCCGTTTGGTATATGGTGATGCGATACAGAGACAAGGGGAGTTCTCCCGATGCCCTGCATACTGCGATTCGGAGCGAGTTGTAGATGTCGACAGAGCTAGACGATTAGACTCTGTTGATGCCGCAGCGCTGAAATCCTGCGACTTCCGTGACCAATGACCGTCTTAGTTGCCGTCGAACATCTATCATATCTACCGACTGTGAGGTTCCTAGGCCTACCCATTCATCGCCTTTCTAGGAACGGCTCCAATCAACTTGTTTCGTTTGCCTGTATACGGAAGCTTCCGTGGTGAGAAATCGGAAATGGCCGTGAAGACATGAAAAGGCAACAACGTAAATGCGTAGAACTCGTGCTCATAGGCACACACTGGGATGATCAAACAAGTGGGAGGCATATACAACAGCATGGTATAATCCAGCAAAATTACAGCCGTGTCGTCCGA
This sequence comes from Monosporascus cannonballus, assembly GCA_004154925.1. Taxonomy (NCBI): domain Eukaryota; kingdom Fungi; phylum Ascomycota; class Sordariomycetes; order Xylariales; genus Monosporascus; species Monosporascus cannonballus. The sequence continues at coordinate 42,886 of QJNS01000703.1, read as the reverse complement.
ATAAAACAATACTTCCCGGGTATCTATTTCTAAAGCTCGTTAAACTCCTCCTTCACGCTGGCGTGTTGGTTATGGTCACGCTTCTCGTCTGGATGATGGCGCGTTCCAGGTCGTCGCCCGGCCTGGGGTCAAATGTTCGGTTATTAGCCTCAGTGTCATCGGAGCTCGGGGATCCGGCGCGGTTGGCCCTGCTCTGCCCCTCGATCTGGACCTCGTGCGGTGCTCCCCCAAAACTCCGCAGGTGGAACATGGTGTCGTCGGTATCCTCCTTGTATATGTTTAACTTTCGCGGTACCGAGCTCTCGCCGATTGTACGGAACGACTTTCGATACCGACTGTCGACAGGGGCGCTGGTGGTGGGATAGTCGCCCATAAGGCGAGGCGCAAGGTGGCGAGCGAAGGCTCGCAGGGTACATAAGGACGGGCAAATGACGAGGAGTTGAATTTCGATAATGCTGGGACAAAGTTAGTTCTGATATGGTATCTTAATTGTCTGGTTGACATACGCCCAAACTGTGAGGATCCAAGTTAGTAACAGTCATATGGAACGGATTAAAGGGGGGTGAAATGTAGTAATCAGCGAGGGTGGTTGCCTAGCCACAAGGCTAAGAATCGAGGGACTGGGGAGGCTGGCGTACTGATTGTGTAACACATATCCCATGTTCGGTCAGGAGAACTGAATGTTGGAGAATACAGTAAGGCGAGCCTGATGATAGACGTGACGAACGTGCTGCACGGGATTAGTCTCATCTGGTCTGTGTGGAAACGGGGTATAGGCTACTAACACAGAGCCAACGACAAACACGAATATAACCCCTATTTTCTGCGGTGTCTTCATATGGAGTTGAAGGACCAAGGGGAAAGGCAGACCTAGCATGGCGAGATCTGTCAAAATGCCTAGAGCTGCTGTCGACTTGAACATAGCCAGGACGTTGATGCAGGAGCCCCCCCGAATCGTTACATCCCATGCCTTCTCGATAGGCTTGCACGCGAAAAGGACGGCGAAGAATAGCGCAGTGCAATATCCGATCACGACTGTTGATATTGCATAGACGGACCGCCTCCACCATTTTTGAGGCGACAGTTGGCGATAGTATAGTAGAATAGACATCTTCGCAAAGCAGGTCACGATGTTGAACACCGCTGCTTGAATACCGAAGGCCTGGATGCCGAGTCAGTCCATGTACAACCGTCGAATCCGTCGCCGTTCAATACCTTTAGGAAAAAGTTGAACCGCTCAAGCGGCATCTCCCATGCGTGCATCCCGACTGCGGGTATTTGAAACCACCCTGTTGCCAGAGGTTAGGGCTAGCGTTTGCTTCATATCGAGCATGACGGGTTATTTACATAATGTCAGACTTTGGCATGTCGCTGAAGATGCGCATGCAATGAGCAGACAGACTGTACGGAAGCACAGCTTAGCAGGGCTTCTCAGGTCGGGGGTTATGTTGTCTTAGACCATACTTGTTGCCGGATCCGTAAATCTCCTTTGAATCCACCACCTTACGTATAGATTCTGGGCCACGAAGAAGAACATCACTGTCATGCCGCCGATGTAGACCCCATGATATTGCTGTACATATTGTCTCTGCGGGTTCTCGAAATCGACCACGTAGCCTTCAGGCGGCGGCATCACCACCGTGACCCCGTTAACCACAGACATCTTACTCTACACTTCGTCCTTGTGTCGCCCTGGCGACGCTCGAGTTTCGGCTAGGGCAGGCCGGATGTGATGTGATGGAGTCGAGGATCGAAAGAACCGATTAACGAGCGAGATGTATATGAAGACGCGAAGCAGTTAAGTATAGAATAAGTGCCTTAATGTTGCAACCCTTCTATAGCCGGGAAAGCATGTCGATCCCATCCTTCTAGCGACCTCATGCGCGTACCCGAAGAGAGCGCCATTGCTACTACGTTGCTGGTGCCCTTCCCAATCAGGTACTCAGAAATCCTTCAACCCGCACGAATAGCCGGTAAGAGAACAGGGGTGCGATATGGGTTTTCAAACTCTTGACCGGTCCCTGGCTGCCGTCTGAGCACGCTTCCCAACTGCTCTGTGGTCGCACGTGGGATTTTGATCCACAGTAACCCAGGATCTTCGTGCAGATGCACATGTGTGGCGTCAACGCGTTCTCGAAATAGGACGAATACTCCGAAGGCTAGATGTAGCTCTAATGTGGAATACTACTAATGGGGATAACTCCCCAAGCCATATGTGTGACACATCCCTGCCTCCAAAACATGAGAGGTCCTTCGCTAAACAACCCCGGCTCGAGCGGTTGACGTTGCACAGTTTGAATCTTCCTCAAAACACACAGACCCTTATTGGGTCCAGGGTCGATAAAGGCACAGATTGATCTTGCTGGACGCAGAACATAAACAATTTCGTGATCGTCCTCTAGCCTAGAACGATCTACCTCCTGCCCACTCCGGTAAAATATCCCTACAAAAGAAGAGTGGGTATGGGGACGCGAGCCAGAGGGTAGTCCGACGCCGTTGGTGGTCGAATGAGAAAATAATCCAGCTCAAGTGAGGTAGAGCGCAAGCCGCCGAAGCCGTTACGAGTACTGTGAGTAGCTGCAGGGTCTTACAATGCTAAGGATCCAAATATGAGATTACCTTCCTATTCGGCCGCTGATACTCTAATTCTGCTTTCTTATGCCTATCGGGGTTTTGTCATGCATACTACGTACCCCCTCTATTCTTGGGGTCGCAATTCCGGTTGGGTTACAACCACAGTGGGTAGTGCCCCGACATGGAAGTCCGAGCAGTGCAATTCCTCGGTTCGAGATGTTGCATTTGCAAGTGCCAGTACTATCATCGACACACTTATGTCCATGCTCGCATTTGATTGCTGTCGATCAGGCATGTATCGGAATTACCCCTCTCACGATTACTGTCGGCTCGGTAGAAACCATGGGGAGAAGCGTGGGGGTTTGGCAACCATAGCCAGTTCAGGGCATTTTCGTATACTTCTCTCTCTTACCGAGCAGTTTGGGCTAGTTCACGGCTACAGCTGATAGTAGGTAACGTCAGGGGCTGCCCCGGAGACTAGCCATCATTTTACCAGGGTGAACTCGAAGAGTTGAAGAAAGCGAAAAGGGAGAAGATAGCGACTTCGATTATCTCTGATCCACCACGCGTTTTTAAGTATGGTCAGGCCATACACGCGCAGGCATACAGGCGCATTGCATATAACCACATGTATGTGTGGGGAAGCGGTTCGTTACCTTGGTACGGAAACACTCCAAAGGGCCACGCATAAGAACCAACAATCCCATCATGCCATCCGGCTATGAATCGTGATAATAGCACTCTAGAAACGTCACACAATTACGCCCTAAGATGACTTCCACAGCGCAAGCGGCTATTGCCAACTTGAAGGAAGTTGGTTTGGGGGATGTGTTATACCTCCCTGATCACCCAACCTACAATGAACGGACTAAATCCTACTGGTCCCTGACGGCTCAGCTGAAGCCATGGGCCATTGTCCAGCCACGGAACACGGAGGAGGTCTCCAAAGCGCTGACGGCGCTGCTGAACGCTCCCGATTGCAAGATTGCGGTGCGCAGGTTAGTTTGAAAGGGGAGAAGAGTGCCCGAGTCTTCCCTCCACAGGATCCTGATGGCGGGGCCAGGTCATTGTCTCTCATATCTGATTCTCCCTGTCCCAAATTTGTCTTTATCATGACAAAAACTAACTCGGAAACGGGAAATGTAGCGGCGGCCATATGGCCTGGTCTGGTGCCAATAATATCAACGACGGTGTGACTATTGACTTGGGCCTGATGGCGAAGACTACGTATAATCCAGAGACGAAGATTGCATCGGTACAACCGGGTGGCAGATGGACAGAGGTATACGCAGAGGTAGAGAAGCGTAAGCATCCCTTGGGCATATGTGTTTCTAAAAGCGGGTGATGCTGATTCATGAAACTGCAGACGGTGTTATGGTCGCCGGTGGCCGCGAAGGTCTTGTAGGTGTTGGCGGTCTTCTCACTGGCGGTGGCAAGACGTTCTACACTTGTCGTTATGGGTTCGCATGTGGTGAGTATCGGTTTACCTAGCTATGTCTGGGTTGTTTGTTTGCTACTATCTGCCTACATGCAATGTTATAAAGGGCACCGGCACCTCCTAGACGGGTTCTACCCAGGCGCCCCGGGAAGCTCCAAGCACTCTCAAACTGAATGACTCGAGACTTTTACTAACGCTCTAACTTAGACCAGGTCGTCAACTACGAGGTCGTGCTGGCTGATGGCAGCGTCGTCGAGGCCAATGAGAAAACCAACTCGGATCTCTTCCGCGTGTTGAAAGGGGGTGGCAACAACTTTGGCATAGTGACCCGCTTTGACATGACTACCTTCGAAGCAAAGAACGTCTGGGATGGAAACATCGTCTGTGCAAAGAGTGAAACTCAAGCGACCCTCGACGCATTTGTCGACTTTACGAAGCAGCTTAAGGAGAAACCAGACAGCCATGTCCTTCTCATGTGGACGTTCATGCCGCAGGCAAAAGAGCACATCGTAAACCTAGTCTTGACCCATCTCGATGGCGTCGAGAACGCCCCGTCACTGGAGAAGTTCCTAGCCATTCCGGGTCAGAAGAACATGAAGACGACTTCGCTAGCCCAGAAGATCGCATCATTCCTTGTACCGTCGGGCAAATAGTGAGTTACACCCTTTGATTTTGCCATCTCTTGGTGTGGATCCATTTTCGGCTCCCGCTTGTGGGATCCGCTCCGGTATGGACTCATCTTCTACTTCTGTCAGCTAAACTTTATACTTCCACAGTGACACCTGGTTCACCCTTACCTTCAAGCTAGACCCCAGGATCTGCAAAAAGGTATCCGACAGGTTTGAGAGCCTAGCCGAGCAGCTGAGGGAACAGATTCCCGACGGAGATTTCTACATCTCGCTGGTCATGCAACCGCTGCCCCTGACCTTCGGGGCCCACTCCACAGCGCGAGGCGGCAACATGTTCGGCCTCGACCGTCTGAAGGATGACTGCGTCCTCCTGGTGGCGGCGGTCGAGGTCGCGACGCCCGAGATCTCGGAGAAGATCGGGTTCCCGGCTCTGAAGGCGGCGATCGACGACATCGAGTCGTACGCCGAGTCGGTCGACGGCAACGTCGAGTTCCGCTACCTGAACTACTGCGAAGGCTCCCAGGACCCCTTCAAGACTTATGGCGAGGAGAACATCAAGAAGATGAGGGAGGCGGCCGCCAAGTACGACCCCACCGGCGTCTTCCAGACGAGGGTCCCGGGCGGCTTCAAGATCTCCAAGGTGAAATGAAGGAACGGTGTAAAAAAACCAGATATCGTGGGCTTGTCCACCTGTGTAGTCATGCCAAAATCACTGGTTCTGAGAAAATCTTTGCCTCTTCTATCATATAACTGGTGTAGCAATGGGGATGACTCCCTAATTGCTAGGTAGCCGATAATACATAACCGTCCGTGCCGTACGTCCGGCAGATACTTCGTATCCCTGACTCCTGAAGGCATACTTGACTACGCTATGTTTGTAGATGCGTATGTGGTCGATTCTGTGACCCGTTCCCACGTCTGTTCTAGGAAGAATCACTTAGATGATGCCAGCTATATTCGCTAAGACACTTAACGTATCAATGGCGCCCCACGTGGGACAAGCTAATAACATGAAGTATATATTGTGTGCCCTTTCCCCTTAAATAGGGGCTCTGATAATGGAGGATCACTGTGACAATTGATTGGCTACCAGATATTTACTGCTCAATCCCCCGAGCGGCCGAATAACACCGTAAGGCTACCTTGCATATATTGCGTTTACTCTGTCTAAGCCGTGGGATTGGCCGAATAGGGCTATAATAGAGCGGCTTCTAAGTACCATTAGTTCGGGTTTTCGGAACCTATCAGGGATCGGATGTCGCATCGGCTGCGTGGCGTGCCAGCTTTCGAGTCATGAGCCCTTGCCGTTTTGCGCGACGGTCCTGAGCCTCCGCATGGAATACGTATTTTCTGATATCGGTATATAGATGGACATGAGCTGATTGGATCTTCTGTTGGACCCCCTTGAGTAAACGGGAGACTCGGTTAATCGATTATTTGTATCCCCTCACCCATCTAACTACCTGGTAGGTACCCTAGTGCTTAACTACCTACTGTGGACTTCCAAGGTCGTTTACCAACTAACTGGTCGATAAGACTTGGATTGTATGTATACTAGTTTCTCCGGACGTTAAGAGTTGCATCCTTTAACCCATCGGCAACAGCGTCCGGCGAGTCGGGAAGTTGAATAACTGCCGCCTTTATTCGGACAAGGCCTAGGCTTGGCAGTAATGCGCTAGCTACGGTGAATTTTAGGATCAATAACATGGCCGCCTATGAAAGCGTGGGGGTAGTTTAGACACGTACCTAGTCTGAGGGTGTGAGAAGCTGTTAGGGGGGAGTCGTACCACACATGCTTCGCCGGTTTAACAGTACGCTTGCAGCGAAAAACTCATCTTAGGGCAGCTTGATAACGCTTTCCTCCATTGAAACGCCCCTTTAGCCACCAAGACGATGGGATACTGGGGACCCAGGATGGAAAGGGTCATATGGGTACTCACTAACCATTGAACGCAAAAGTTCAAATCTGAGGTTCTAAGGTTCTATGTGGACTGAATCGCCGAACGCAAACTGCACAGAATGGGGTAAATTGTAGCCGCTAAATAAGTGTCTACGACGGAGCGCAAGTAAGAATCACTATGTGTACAGGCAAATACTAGGCGGAAGCCGAAGACACCACCGCAAAGTTGCTTAGTTAACTCTACGAACAGTTAGGTATTTGTCTGCTTACCTGTCTTAGGTGCCTGGGGTTGCCAAGTCCGCCACCAAGATCAAGAGCCGGCTTATTTTCGGGGAGGCTTCATAGAATTCGCGGAGAAAGGGGCAACTCGGAATTTCGCACCTGATTCCTATCACGATCTCTTCCTGCGGTCCATATTGACCGAAGAGAACTACTCTTTGGGGATTATGCGATATGCTATAGGATATATAACCAACCCATATGCAACGTCTCTTGTTTCCGGCCTTTCAGTACGTTATATTAGAGAAGCCGTATTCCCTGATCACACCTATTTGCTGCAAGCGACCGTGTCCCCCGGACCGGAGCGTAGCCGGAATCCCCACCAAGGAGTCGCTGCCAAAACACGTGGGGATCCGTCTGGAGAGCGCCGTCCGACGGGGGATTTATCGCGATTGAATGTAACGGGATCCGTAGCCCACGCAACATGGACGCAAAACCGCTGCCGAATACGGTCACAAATGACGGACCCACTGGGGCTAGGGATACCGAAGCCTCATCGTAAGCGGTTGCGCTTAAAGTTAACGTTACGCCCTCGTGGGGTGCCGTCGGTACCCATCGTTAACCGGCGATCGCTCGCCTTTCCGCCGTCTCCCAGAGCTGTATTTGTCAGTGAGCGCCCATGATATGAATTGCGCGTTATCGACTGGGCGGAGGATTGTAAGGCGCACCAGCGTCTCCGATGTGCGGAATCAACCTTGGGGGCTAGACTAGCCTTAATATATAATATGACACCCAGTTTCCTTGTTATCAAGAAATTCACGACTGGGCTGGACATGTAGTTTGCTGAGCCGATACACTTACCAGGTATCTTCACTCTTCCACTAATTGTCCGACCCCCGAATATCCACTGCGGGGCTAAACTTCTTCGCGGCAGGTACCCAGCAGTGGAGTTAATCGGGACCGCTACAATACCTAGCACCATTTCATACGTGGGCTATACGGTAGCTTACATATATCACCATGCCGAACATTGTGGTTATCGGGTACGCGCAACTCCTCGGCTCGTTTGGTTAAGGGGATAGAATATTGACCTCCGTCTTCCAGGGCCGGCGTGTCCGGGTTGACTTCGGCATACCTCCTATCGAAGGAGAAGGACAATATAATAACCGTTGTCGCGAAACATATGCCCGGCGATTATGACATCGAGTATGCCTCGCCATGGGCTGGCGCTAACGTGCTACCGTAGGTCTCTCTGTCTCACCCCTTTATTATAGTCACCACGAGGCTAACACAAGCTAGAATGTCAACCTTGCCGAACAGTCGCTGGGAACGCCAGACTTGGCCAGAGCTGAAGCGCCTCGCAACGGAAGTGCCGGAGGCAGGTATCCATCTACAAAGTAAGAGGATTTCTCCGGTCGCGATAACTGGACGATGAAGTTGACCCGTCGAAGAAAGCCGCGTGTACCGCCGCGAGAAGGACCTGGAGCAGCTGAGGCGCGGCGGCTACTCCTACGACGGGCTGTTCATGGAGAACCCATGGTACGGGTCGCTGTTCGACGACTTCCGGGAGCTCCCCAAGGACGAGCTCCCCGAGGGGATGGCGTCGGGCTGCGAGTTCGGCTCCGTTTGCATCAACACGGCGCTCTATCTGCCGTGGCTCCTTGGGAAGTGCCGCGCGAACGGGGTAGTGTTCCGCCGGGGCCAGTTTAAGCACGTATCGGAAGCCGCGGCCATGAGTCACACGGGCTCGAATGCTGATATCGTCATTAACACCACCGGCCTGATGGCCTCGCGTCTCGGCGGCGTGATGGACCAGAACCTCTACCCCATTCGCGGCCAGATCGTTGTTGTCAGGAACGAGGCCCCGTACATGCTGACCAAGTCGGGCACCGACGACGGCGATGACGAGGTCTGCTATGTCATGACGCGGGCCGCCGGCGGCGGCACGGTATTGGGCGGGACGTACCAGCAGGACCAGTGGGAGAGCCAGCCGGATCCCAACATAGCGATGCGCATCATGCGGCGCGCGGTCGAGATGGTGCCCGAACTGGCCGACGGGAAAGGCGTGCAAGGCCTGGACATCATCCGCCACGGTGTCGGGTTGCGCCCTGGTAGAAAGGGGGGCGTTCGGATCGAGAAGGAGAAGATCGGCAACACGTGGGTCGTCCACAACTACGGCCATGCCGGCTGGGGATATCAGGGGTCATACGGCTGCGCGGAAGGCGTTGTTGAACTTGTCGGGGAGATCCTGAAAAGACCAAAGCTGTAATCCTAGGATAACACCAAGCCGGATTCTGTTTGTAGCAGAGGAGCGCATATTTGAATCTTCCATTCAGCTATATCCTGCTGTTTACTTGTCACCATCCCGCGTGCTCTTGTCAGCCATGCCTTCTCTTCAAGCTAGCATCTGCCATATGAATTAAGAGTAGTGCTGGCAGGGCTCTGATGTAGTATCAGTTGTCTAAAGTCAGACACCGCGTTTAAGGCCGACTGAATCGCTCCTTAAGAGACCTTGGTATCATTCATGCAACAGCAAAGTCAACAATGGGGCGCGGCGGCAACAGGTCTTTCCGCACATCGTGACATAGCGCCATAGTAGCCTAACCATATTCCAATGCGATTATTCCTAGATAGTCGACCCAAGCCGCGCGCCTAGTCTGTTAGCCATGAGCGTTCTCACTTGCCACAACCTGAATGTGAAGTTGAATCAGTTGTGGATGGGCTCAGCAAGGGCTAACTGTGATAATAAGATGTATGGCCTGGGTGCCACGTGTCAGTACCCGTCCGCCAGGTGTATTATATTGCTTGCAACAGGGAAGCGGCTAGCATTGATTTAATTAGCGCTAAGTAGCCTACGGTAAACCGCGACACATCCATTGCGATGTAAGCTCCCCCTGTCACTTACAACATCCCGGTGGGCGCGCCAGAACCTCGTTGTCGACGGTTACAAAATGGCAAGCTACCAGCCAAATATAATTTCGCGCGCGTTGAATCTGGCCGTGGACGTCGCGACCGGCCGCAATGTGAATTTATCGAGACTTATCGCCCCATGCCTGTTTGTAATAGACGGGGTGCTCTGCGCGGTAATCATATGGAAGGTCCCATGTGAGTCTCACAATGACCTGAGTCTCGGAAGCAATACTAACCCATCCCTTTTTTCTCTGCAGATACCGAAATCGACTGGAATGCCTACATTGAGCAGGTGTCACAGTACGTGTCCGGCGAGCGCGATTACACCTTGATCAAAGGAGGGACCGGGCCTCTTGTCTACCCTGCCGCTCACGTCTACATCTACACCGGCCTCTACTATCTCACAAATAAGGGCAAAGATATATTTCTAGCGCAACAGCTCTTTGGGGTACTATATATGGCTACCCTCGCCCTGGTCATGGCCTGCTATAGAAAGGCGAAGGTAGGCTATAACGTAAAGAAGAATTGTGTGTGCCTACTGACGGAGGTCGTCTGGAATAGGTTCCTCCATACGTCTTCCCTTTGTTGATCGCCTCCAAGCGTCTTCATAGCATCTTTGTCTTGCGATGCTTCAACGACTGCTTTGCCGTCTTCTTCCTTTGGCTCGCCATATTCCTATTTCAGCGTCGAGCCTGGACTTTTGGGAATATCGCGTATTCCTGGGGCCTAGGAATTAAGATGTCCCTGCTACTTGTCCTACCCGCAGTCGGAATAATTCTCTTCCTCGGCAGAGGCTTCACCGGCGCTTTGAAGCTCGCTATGGTTATGGCTCAGATTCAATTCCTGATCGCGTACCCGTTCTTGGGCGAGAATGCTATAGGCTATCTGTCTCGGGCATTCGAGTTATCCAGGCAGTTCCTTTTCAAATGGACGGTGAACTGGCGCTTCGTTGGAGAAGACATCTTTCTCAGCCCCTCCTTCTCCATCACTCTCCTCGTTATGCACGTTTCCGTACTAGTATGGTTCATCACCAACAAGTGGCTCAGGCCTACTCGAAAGCCACTGTCTGCCATTATTGGACCGGTTCTGCAACTCGAGTCGCCTTTTAGTCCTCTAGAGGAGAGTCAGGTGGCATCGCGGGTCACCCCTGAGTTCGTCATGACCACAATTCTTTCGGCAAACGCAATCGGCCTCCTCTTCGCTCGGTCCTTGCATTACCAGTTCTACTCATATGTCGCCTGGTCGACGCCTTATCTCCTTTGGCGTAGCGGAATCAATCCTGTTTTTCAGTATGGTCTCTGGGCACTCCAAGAACGGGCCTGGAACGTCTATCCCAGCACGCCGGTCAGCTCAAGCGTCGCGGTAGCTGTTCTGAGTGCCACCGTTGCTCTAATAGCAGCACGAAATGAGGAGGGTACTAAGCCCGCCGCACCAGATTCACGTGAAAGCAAGAATGCCCAGGAGGGGCCACATTAGGGCACTCAATCCTCGTCTTCGGAATCCGACGGTGGCATCTTGCCCACATTTGATTCCTCTTCACTATCATCATCATCGAGAGTAGGTTTTGCGAACTCTTTTGGCCTACCACCGAGAGTTAGCTTACCCATCGGGATAGGGGATACTTCATTCACCTACCAATAACTCTTCTTACGCCATTCACGCTCTTCGCGGACGACGTTCACGATTTCACCCTCGACCTTGCCCTTGTGATCCTCAGCCGGGGTGAGGTCCACGAGGACAAAGCCCCCACGCTTGATCCAGATGGTGTTGCGAAATCGCGCTGCAAGTTCTACGAGAACGGTCCGGTTGTCTGGCAGCGAGCAGCTGTATAGGTTGTTGCCCTCAGCCTTGATGATTTTGGCGATTGATTGGGAAGCCGACAGCTGGTCCGGAGGTGTCGTAGTCGCTTCCGCGGCTGCGCGGATGTCGCGCTTCGGGCGGCCCATATTGAATGGCTCAACTTTAGATGAGTCTGTGCCTGATTTGCCTAGCCCTTGCGAAACAAGTGCAAGATGTCCAAGGGGGGCAGGTAGGCGAGAAACAATTTTGGTAAATGCATGCACAGTGTGGCAAAGAACGAGTCCAAGTTCGGCCCGTAGTTTTACCGATACGATATGGCTAGATGGATACTTCGTTCACTATCAGTTCTGACTGCCTTTGGTATCTCGGACGACTCATAACTCATACACCACATGGTATCCTTTCTACATACGAAGTATTGTCCATACAAATACAACTACCTGCAGTTCGTGGCAGCGGGTAAATAGGCCCTGTTTTACCTTTGACTTAATCTTTTCGTGAATATAAGCCTGGCCAAGGCTATGGCCATGATAGTTTCCAAGCCCGCAGTGTTGGCGCATCAAACAGCAATCGCCGAGATCATTTGGAGAGTAGCAAATCTAGTTACAATACGACGATAGCCCTTGGCCGACTACTGTAATAGTAAATAATCCGGCGGCTCAACTCCACCTTCACTCCGCCTTCTACAACCTCCTTTGAATCTGAGATCGACCTAGAATAGGCAATCCTTAGCAAAGTTTAGAGCACTAGCCTCAAGCCGGAAGCCGGAGGGGCCCCTTCTTCGGTACCTACGCCTCCCTACTCAAGCTTGCCCATTGGGTGCCTATTCCCCTGATTACGGAATTTAGCTGGCTGTTGTGGATGTGGTCACGACGTCTTCAGTGGGGCCGACCGGCTTTCAATAGCGGCTATACCTACTAGCTACCTACAGAGGCATCTGCCATCGCAGTATATAATTGGAAACTCTTACCTCGACAATTTAGCATGTGGAAGGCCCGATACTTGCAATTGGTAGAAGTTATTTCCAGTTCCCGATAACAAATCCCCTGAGGACACCGCTCTCATATATGCATATCTCTCACTGGTGTGCGGGGAGCTCATCCAAGCTGATAATATGGGGAAAGGGGGTTTGCTGACAGCTTCGGCCTCACCATTCGACAACTCCACCGCAGCGGTCTTAACCAACAAATGACCGGTATATCAAGCCTCTGTTCTTCTCTGTCTTTCTTTCGTTTCTTCCCCGGTGTTGTAAAGTTGCTCCATGATCTAACCATCAGCAAAGTGCAACTTTAGCCAAGTAAGTGCCGCGCTAGCTGCTGAGTATATGAGAGACGTCCCTATCTGCATCGTTCTCTCCTTCCTACGTTAGTCTTTAAGAGAGGTCCTCCTTCTACCTGTGGCGGAAGCGCAAAAATGGAAGCCGGGGTGTTAAAGCCGCTCGTGGAAGTTGAGCCGGCATCGAGCCAGCTCCACACGGCGCCTGGGCGAGCCGTCTCTCGCATCCACCCCGCCGTCCGCCATCGGGACGATGAGGATATTGAGTTCCAGGCCTACAGCGTCCACGCAACAATGCTATGCCTCTCGACACCTCAACTCCTATCACCCCCCCAGGGAGGAGACCCTGAGATGGGCGTACCAGGCACACCTACCGAACCGGCAGACGCCTTCGAAGCGCTGCCCAGTTTTCTCGATCCCCCTATGAATAATTTCAGGGTGGCGACGTGCTGCATGGTGAATCTGATGGGGTTCTAACCGACTCGGTTCCCGGGGCCTTGATCCCCTGCATGGAGACGTAAGCGTAGCCGCCCCCGCATGAGTCACGAGGGCACTTACCGCCTCACCATTCGCGCAGCCACTACAGCATCGGCTATGCGGTGGTCTCGCTGATCTTCATCGGGAACGCACTGGGCTTCATCGGAGCGGCGCCCCTCATCGAGAGCCCCCGGCTCCGGCTCGGGCGTGCGAGGGCGCTGGGGTTGTCGCAGCTCTGGGTCATGTGCGGCTACATCCCTATCGTCTGCACCGCGCCCTTCCCCGTCGCCGTGTGCTCGTACCTCCTCATCGGCTTCGGCTCGGCCGTCAGCCTGGCCATGAACAACGTTTTCTGTGCGAACCTACGCGACGGTACCACGATATTGGGCGCCATGCACGGGAGCTACGGAGCCGGGGCCACCGCCGCCCCCCTGATCGCCACGTCGCTGGTCTCCCACGCCGGCGCACTCTGAGCCGCTACTACCTGCTCACGCTGGGGGTCTCCCTCCTCAACGCCGCCTTCAGCGTCTGGTCCTTCTGGGACTACGAGAAGGAGGCGGCCGACTACCACCGCGAGTCGTCCTCTGCGTCGCGTCGGCATCGTCGGAGGGCGACGGCGACGCCACCGCCGCTGGCGGACAACCAGGAGAGCCGGCCCCTGCCGGGACGAGGCAGCAGCTGTCGACCATGTTCGCGGCGTCCCGGTCGCAGGTCGTGCTGCTGGGCGCGCTCTTCATCTTCGCGTACCAGGGCGCCGAGGTCTCCATCTCGGGGTGGGCCACCAGTTTCCTGATCACGACGCGGGAGGGCGACCTCTCGCGCATGGGGTACGCGACGTCGGGGTTCCGGGCGGGGCATCGCGCTGGGGCGGTTCGCGCTGTCGCCGCTCGGCGCCCGCGTGGGAGGGCGGCGAGCGCCTATTCGCGTACCTCGCGACGGCCGGCGCCGCCGTCTCCCAGCTGCTCGTGTGGCTCGTGCCTAGCGTCGTGGGCGGGGCCGTGTCGCTCGCCGTCATCGGCTTGCTGCTGGGGCCCCGTCTAACCTTGCGCCGCCGCCGTCTTCGCCCGCAACCTGATGCGCGCCCGGCAGATTAGCGGCCTCGGCGTCGTCATGACCCCGACCTGGTACGGGGCTGCCCTCCGTCAGGAAGAGGACGGAGTAGAAAGCGGGGTTGTTTTATCTATCTATCTATCACACTGGATTGATGGTGATTTTGAAGTTAGCTGGGCCGCATGCGGGAGAACCGTGATCGTATGACGCACTCGACTACTCTGTTTGCATCTCTTGCTAGGAGCGTGGGGAAGGGTGTTTCTGCTCCGATGGCTTATCCATTAAAAATCACTTTACAAGGTCCAACGGTAGATAAACCCTCTTCTTCTGACGGTGGGTCTGTATCCGGGGCTAAGGGGAGACATAGACCGCAAAGCGAGTGCCGTTCTGGATGACGCTTACATATTATTCTATTCGGCTAAGGCTCTAGATCAGGCAGCTATGCTAACATCGAGTAAAGTGCGAAGCAATATACCGGGCATGTTCTTGTTAGTATTACCGGATACTTTGAATATTATACACCGTGAGCGGACGTCAATAATACCCAGAAATGCCAACACGCCTTCCGCCACTGCCTAGCGCTGAGTTTTCCAACGTTCTGGTATAGTGAGAGAGATTGTATGTTGGGACGTTCCTCTACATCATCAGGCAGACAGCTCAGAGTGGAAAGTAGCGTGTTTTGTGCTGGTTAGCCTTTATGCTCTGGTCATAATTTGTTCACTTACCTATGAATAGTTGCCTACGTACGTTCTATCGGTGCCTTTACTTTTGTAATCTAAGTTATTTCACGATAAAATCCGAATAATCACCACCTAAATCTATTGTGAATGAATAACCAGTTATAATCAACGGTATAATACCCATTATACGATTTTCATAGGTTAGCTTCTTGATATTATGGTGGCTCAACTATTTTGGCCATAGCTGCCACCCTATGTCCTGAAGTCCTCCTGTTCTTGTCCTCCCACTCCGTTTAGGACCCCGAGCCATGAGGCGTCGCCATCCCCGGTAAAGATATCGCTCTGGTTAAGCAAGTCGAACTCGAAGGGGAATGAGTCGTCCAGGGTCCCGAGGTCGACCCCCCTCATCCCCGGCGGCATTAAACCCCTTTTCTTGCAGGAAGGCCGCCAGCGTCGCCACGCTTTGCTCCTGCGCGATCTCCGCCACCCTCTGGCGGGCGTGCTCAGCCATTATCTGGAATTCCCTATTGAGCTGGGCGAGCACGCGCCTCGGGAGATCCGTCCTCATATGCGCCTCGAACTCGTCGCAGTTGACTATACGGCTCAACTGGTCCGCCGTCTCAGAAACGTCATGGACTATCGGGATTAGAAAGTGGAATGAAACGGGGTAGTGATGAACCTACACGGCCCTGGAATTTGCGACTCCTCGACCTCGGGAAACAGGATGATGTATATCTCGTTCCATCTGTCCAGGATCGCGCCTCGTTTTTTTCATGCTGATCTCGTTCCACTGTAGCTGCGTTATGAACCCCGTGGCTGTTTTAATCTCCCGCAGCGGGCACGGTTCGGGAGCCCGTATATGATGTTGCAACAAAGGATTTGTTTTGAAATGCTCTCCACATCTTCCGCAGCCGTGTTCCCTGTAGTGGCGCCTTTTCAAATGTTCCCTGTCGAGGCGTTAGCGAACGGACATGCTTCGAGAGATATGAGGTGGGAATCACAGACTTCATTCGGCTGATATCACTAAATCTTGGGCCAAGACACGTGCGCCAGGTCGAAAATTCGAGAGGGTGCCGCTTCATTAACGGACATGCAATCTTTTGCCGTGCTGGCTCGCCGAGCCTTGGGACTTTTCGATTCCGCCCGGCGTTCCCACGGCCGTCCCCGCCTCTATCGTCCTCGTCGTCTTTACCGTTCGAGATACTTCTCTTCCTGCTGCTTCCACTACTGTTACAAGTGAGATTACTGCTGGATTCTCCGCAAGTAGAGCCGATATCTCGTGGCGATTGTCTTGATTGCTGTCCCCCATTGTGATGGGCGATGCCCATCTGCTTATCTACCAGTCTCTCGAAGAAACAGATGATATCCCGCTCAAGGCGTTGTCCTTTATGCCCGAGTATCATTTTAGCTAGAGAGAACGGGCCCATGTGTTCCAGCGGCGACTTCGTCAAATCTTCCAACCAAGGGTAGGATTCAGACGACGAAGCGCTCCCGGTTGGTTCGCTCTCGGTTATGCTCAAATCAGTATCGGGGGAAGAATATTGGCTATTTAGTGTGCACGTCTCGAACGTGTTTTCGAGAGCTTCCATTTCAAGCAGCGAATCTTCGCCACACCTTCGGTTCACACTTCCGGTAACAGAGAGGGTGTCGTTCATAGAACCATTAGGATCCTGCAACTTGGTTCGAGGACAAGGGTCTGTATTATGAGAGGGAATATCCGAACTCCTGGCGTTCATGACAGGTACCATGACATAGCTTCTATGAGTTACACCGTCAGAGCCATGACGTGCTATTTCCCATGTCTCACTGTCCAACTCGTCGTCAAACACCATAAACTGTACGGCAACGATTCTCCCGGCAGCACTAAAATGAATTTCAACACTAGGCCAATACAGGGACCACAGAGAGCGGTCGCCGGCCATGCCGAAATCGCCAACATTATCATAGGTATTATAATCACCGTCTATCGAATCGGCCTCGAAAAGACGGACGACTCCATAATAAACTGTATAGTCATTTAGTCGGAAAAAGAATAAAACGAAAGAAAACGGCGGGAGAAAGCAAAGGAAAAAGGAGAAAATAAACGAGGAAAAGAGGGGAGGAGAAAAGAGAGGGGAAAAGAGAGGAGAGAGAGAGAAGCCCGGGCAGCATAACAGTATCGGGAAGAGATTTACCAAAGACTGCTCTTCATGCACATTGGGTAGAATTACCTTGCCAGTATATGATAATCTTGCGGGATTTGCTGCGATGACTTCGTAGTTGCCGCTTTCTCTTTCGAGGATCGACTCCTGCTGTTTGCTGCAAAAGTCTGTCTAGGGGAACGAAGGAGGAGCGAGACAATGCCAATCGTGTGGCGTCATTGATCTTTGGTTTGCTGAAATTCTCCCAAAGCATATTCTCTCTCGTTCTGTCTCTCGGCGACGCCGAGCACTGTGCGTTTCTCGCACGACGATACACCCCATCATTGATGTATCCAGACTTGTAAAGTAGCTCGACTAAACGAAGATTGATGAGCATATATCCTCGTTGTATTTCTGTCCGTTCGCGCCCTGCTTGCTTAGCTCCAACGAGTCGTTAAATACCATGGGTATGAACGACCGAGATGATGGTGCATATATTGGCAAAGTCACAAATACGTAGGATGATCGCATGTGTCCTCTATTGGTGGTAGAACTCGAGTCTGAGTCAAAGGGCCCTCTGAAGGTGTTGGAATGTTCGGATGCGGGGTGGTCTTCGGGCTTCGCTTGGCCCTCGAGATCACCATAGAACGGTCACCTATAAGTAAAAAGACCAGCGGACAATTAAAAAGCTTACTGGCCTCCTATGTGCCTGACCGGCATATTCGGCTGGTGGAAAGCACCATCGCGTAGCTGATGTCGCCTGGCCAACTCACACAGGCCTTCTGAATACTTATACTGGTCTGTCATCGTGAAGATCTCAGGCTGAGTTGAGGTGTAGTTGTATCGGTGAGATCCACGAGTGAAGGGAAGCGAGGTAGAGGCATATATGATAATGGAGGGGAATAACACAGAGCGTACTTAGAGGTCATACCCGTTTAAAAGCACGAGGCTGCCTCGGTCGAGAGGTCCGGATTACGCATTTGCGTAATGCCCCTTCCGCGTAAAGCAGCCACACGTGCTTAGGGCGTTATGGTTGCATGGCGCAACCACGAATAGGCGGCAGTTACAGCCTGCCTAAGGTGCATAGGTACTGACGATATACCAAATAAGTAGTAAGGCGCAGTGGTCTGAGTTCTATTGCCCCTGCTGGTCATTCCGCTTTAGCCGAGAAGGATGTGACCCCTTTTATATCCCGTATATAGACTGGAATTGCCTGCATGATAATAATTCGAAAAGTCACACTCGTGGAATCAGAATGTTGACTTGTCATCATGATCTCGGACCCGGTGTTGTGTCCTGATATTCTATCCCTCTATGGTCTATGTGTTTGTATCAAGAAGAAATTCTATCGGGGAGCCATCTAATAAACCAGACCCACAAAGGCCATCTACATAGGCCTAGTTCCTCCCAGTGGCAGCCTCCTGGACGCTGATTTTCCCGTCGACAACATCCGCCACGACCTTCTGGATATCCGAAAAGTCGTGGAACACGGTGAAGGGGATCTTCTCCTTCTCACAGTACGTGACCAGATCTAGAGGCAGTTAGCACCCGCCTGCATCTCATGAGGGCCTTCCGTCGTCAAGCGAGACTCACCCCGGCCGGCCTTGGCGAACAGGAGATCGGTCTCCTTGGCGGCCGACAAGTCCGACACACCGTCGCCCGCATAAAACATGATAGGGCGCTCGGCGAGCGCGGCATACGGGCGGATCTCCAGGGACTTGTCGTGTCCGTGTTCGCTTGGAAGCTTTCCTTAGCAAAATCTCGGTGCGACTGACAAAGCCACACATAAAGGGTGGACTTCGTCCCGGGGGCCTACCTGTCATCGTGGAACTTAATATCCCAGCCGTCCTCGTCGTTGATGCTCTTGCCGGGCCGCGGCTGGACGTCGTTGCTGACGATCTGCATGTCGAGCACCTCGGCCTCGCCGACGAGGTGGGAGAGGAGGGCGCGGATGATTGGCTGCATGCCGCCGCTGAGGACGACGATGGGGACGTTGTTGGCCTTGCACCAGAGCTGGAACTCCTTGAAGGCCGGGTCGAGCTGGACGTTCTCGAGCAGCTTCGCCACGCAGACGTCGAAGGGCGCCTTGACGCTGTCCATCATCTCCTGGAAGGTCTCGCGGAACGTGCAGAGGCCCTCGAGCGTGTCCCTATTGCCCTTACGGCGCATCTCCACGCCGAACCCCAGGTTGTCCGTCATGAAGTCGTTGCTGTCCTGCAGCGTGATGGTGCCGTCGAAGTCGGTGAAGAAGATGGCCTTGGGCTGGCTCCGGAGGGCCGGCAGGGGGCCCGGGAGAGACATTTTTTTTTTGTTCGGGGTAGTTATGTATCTACTGTGGGAAGCGACTTGCTATCAGCTAGAAGAAAAAGACAACTGAGAGGATATGTTAGAGAGCGAATGACGTCACGCAGTAATATCTCCTATATCTATAACCATGAAGCCCAATTCTACAGAAAAGAGAGGAGACCAATATCAATTGATCTCTAATGCCTCAGAGAAAGGACAACAAAGAGTTATAATATTCAAAAAGTGGCCCACGTTACCTAAGTGGTCAACGAGCCTCAAACCAGAACTGCTCACACGTGGTTCAACGCAATCCCAGCTATCCCAGCTTCCCCAGTCCTAGTCCCAATCTTCGCGGGGCAAATTTCAATTTCTGCCCCTCTTTCGTGTTGATGGTCACTCGAAAGCGGTAGGATCTGCAATTGAGTTTCCAGCAGGGGTCCTGGCACTAAAATCGCGCCAAGCCAACCCCGCCGACCCGCCCATCTTGCGTGCCAAGGCTCTGTCACGGTTTGGCGGTAAGTGTCGGCTATTCCCCGGGCACTGCGTTACTTCCAATGTTTCCCGCTTACGGCGTACCTAGGTAGTTGGCCTTCGGCCTAACATTGGGCTACTACGTAAGGTGTAGTAGGTAAGTACCTCTCTCTCCCTCTGTATGTCCTTCCAGATCAATTACATTCCTGTAGGAGAGAGCTTGACGAGCTCGACAGGCTTCAAATCAACAGGGCTATATAACCCGCTAGTCCAATGTCGGCTCCTCGAGCTATAAAGCCCCTTCTGGGGACCGGCTCGAGGCTGCTGATAGACCAATTGCTCCTCCCCTCACGTTCCACGGCGGCGGCGACAGCGGCAACGGTGAAGCTCATAGCCCGCCCGCCGCGAGCTCCGGCGCCGCCGTCGATATGTCTAAGCTGCAGCTTCACGCTCGCCCGACAGCTCCGATTCTCGTCGAGCTCGACGAACCCTCCTCCGCCCCCCAAGCCTCCCGGTGACGAAGAGCCCCGCGAGGCGCCGGGGTCCGGGAAAGAGACCCCGCCCGCTTCGGATTCCTCATTCTCATCGTCCTCCTCGCCAGCTCCCGAAGATCCGGGCCAAGGGAACACCACCACAACCACCGACACGACAACGACATATCCCCAAGCTCCGCCATCGTCGCCACCGCCGCCGAACCCGACCGTGAACCCCGACCTCCCGTCGGCCCAGAACTCGCGCCGCTCGGCGCTGAACCAGCAGCTCTCGTCGTTCATGGACCGGGCACAGAACACGCTGTTCACGGCGTCGCGGCGTCTCAACGACCTGACGGGGTACAGCGGGATTGAGACGCTCAAGTCGGAGATCAGCGGCCTCGAGGCCTCGCTGGCGGCGGCGCAGCAGTCGCTGCACTCGGCGCGGGCCGCGTACAAGGCGGCGGTCTCGGGTCGGGCGGCGACGCAGCGGGAGGTGACGGCGCTGCTGGCGCGGCAGAAGACCTGGACCCCCGCCGACTTCGAGCGCTTCACGCACCTCTACCGGCAGGACTACGAGCTCGAGGCGTCGGTGGCCGACACGGCCGCCGAGCTCGAGCGCGCCGAGCGCGAGGCCGAGCGCGCCGCCCGCGACCTCAGCGCCGCCATCCTCTCGCGCTACCACGAGGAGCAGATCTGGAGCGACAAGATCCGCCGCATGAGCACTTGGGGCACCTGGGGCCTCATGGGCGTCAACGTCCTGCTGTTCCTCGTCTTCCAGTTCGGCGCCGAGCCCTGGCGCCGCGCCCGCCTCGTCCGCGGCTTCGAGCAGAAGGTGCGCGAGGCCCTCGAGGAGGAGCGCGAGAAGATGCGCGCCGTCCGCGCCGAGGAGGAGGACGAGCGGTGGCGGAGGGCCAGGGCGGAGCAGCGGGAGCGGGAGGAACGGGAGGCCGAGGCGAGGAGGGCGGATCGGGATGCAGCCGCCGCCGCCGCCGCCGCCAGCACCGGCTCCAGCACCAGCACGCCCGTGGCCGCGGATTCGATCCCCGAAGTCGTGGTCGTCGAGGAGCCGTCCGTGTCCTGGCGCGAGTATCTCTCGGACCCGGGGTGGTGGAAGGCCGCCCTCGCCGACCTGTACAGCGGCCTCTCGGACCCGGAGCGGTGGAGGGCCGCCTTCGCCGATCTCTGCAGCGACAGGACGGTCGCCGTCCGGATGCGGGACCTGTCGATCGTGGCGTTGGAGGGCGCCGCCGCCGGCGCCGTTCTCGCGGGTGCTGTGGCCGTCTTCTTCGTCAGGGCGACGTGACGTTGCCTCCTCGATTTAGCGGCTTGGGGAAAATCTTAAAACTTGTACAGTAAATAATTTGTATGAACAGACTATGCGGCGGTTATCCATCCCAATTGGGGCGGCCTGGGAAGACGACCGGGCATGTCCTTCATACTACGACTAGATGTCTACAGCTAGACGGTCTGGCTGGTCCCCTGTATGTATATATCAAAATCTAGACGTTGTAACGATATGCATGATACCCGAGGCGGGAATCCTATGGCTGCCGAGATGGCCCTACTCGTCCCGAGAATTTGGGATGACTGTGAAAAGTTCCATCGGTTTCTATTAAAGAGGCAAGTAATGCCGTGGTCCTAGCCAAAGACAGACACTTCCAGCTTGGAAGATAGTCTCTAGTGTACCCAGAAACCCCTTCCAAGTTACTTATCCATTTTGTTAAACAAGAAAAAAAAAAAAAAAACACGGCGTCGCTCAGCGAATGGCGGAAACAAATCAACGCCTAGACCTGCTCATTCGTACCCTTCCCCTTCGCCATCGTCAACTACTTCCAATGGGAACCTCTCTAGACATGCTGAGAAAGAGAATCGACGAATCCAGACCGTCGTTCAGCATCAGGAGGAATCCGGAATTGTCGCGCTTGCTCCGTTTACTTTATCTCTTCGTTGAACCATATATCAACAAAGAATGGCTCTCCGCCCCGAACCCGCCGTGAACCCGTCCCAACCGTGCTAAACACCTAGAAGGGAATCGGAGCGGTATATTACTGGCATCGCTCGCGTCCTTCAATGTCCGAAGACGATTCCACTGAGTCCGGGCTCGGCCTTGAAGGGTCCCGAGGTGCGCGCGGGGGAACCCTTTCACGAAGAGAGGCTGTCCGCACAGAAAATTCATGTCGCCTGTCGCTGGCTTAGATCTCCGCCCGGGTCTCCTGGCCGAAAGGTATCCACCTCATTCAAGTTTCTTCTCTTGTTCTATCGCACTCTTTTCTTAAGCCCCTAGTCAAAGTCTGCGGTGTACGAGAATCCGCGGAATTCCTCTTGCATTGCTTGGGAGAGGACTGGAAACAGATTAGCATACGAAAACGGACAGACGTATTATTGAGGAAAACGTAAGAAGGCTTACCAGATTGCACTGGGGTAAGTACGGGAGTGACACTAGTGAACTCCGAGTCGAAGTTGCTAGTATCCGTTGCGTTCTTGATCTGGGGCATGAACGGCGGCGCGACCCTCTTGTGGTAAATATCGTCCCAGTTGATGTTCCGGAAGAAAGGCTGGTTCATGACTTCCTGTGCGTCGGTCGGGCCGCTGCCCAGACGTTGATCGGGTTCCCTAGTGAGAAGTTTCTGCAAGATAGAGACCGAGTCCCGCGGCATATGAATAGGATATAGCGGCTCGTCCGCCAGGATGGCATCATAGATTTCATCTTCATCCTCGCCTCGGAAAGGAGACTGCTGAAGAAGCATTTGGTAGATGAGAACACCAAATGCCCACCAATCTACGGCTCGGCCGTACTTCTTGTCCAATAGAATCTGTACGGACGTTAGAGATATACACACCAAAACTTTACTTGTTCTTGCTCACCTCCGGTGCCA
Source organism: Monosporascus cannonballus (assembly GCA_004154925.1). Taxonomy (NCBI): domain Eukaryota; kingdom Fungi; phylum Ascomycota; class Sordariomycetes; order Xylariales; genus Monosporascus; species Monosporascus cannonballus. Next base: position 19,708 of record QJNS01000703.1, on the reverse strand, counting down.
TGAATTCTGGCGTACCACAGAAGGTACTTGTCGTCGAGCCGTACCACATGTCTTCCTTGCATAGGCCGTAATCTGCAATCTTAATATGACCGTCCAGCGTCAATAGAATATTGTCAAGTTTGAGATCCCTGTAGATGACACCATTCTCGTGGAAATATTTCAGCGCCAAACAAACTTCAGCGGCATAGAACCTAGGTGTCGTTAGCAAGACCGTGATATACGTTGCTCAACCCCACTTACTGTGCACGCTTCGAGCCAAATGGGCCGCGCTGGATGTGCAACATCAAGTCACCTCCGCTGATATACTCCATCACAAAGTATACTCTCGTCTCAGTCTGGAAGCAGGCGTGTAGGTTGGTCAGGAATGGATGGCGCTCTCTGTTGGCAATCAAGAAGACTCGCTTTTCCGACCGTATACTCTCGACTTCGTCGTTCTCTATTATGAACTCCTTCTTGAGAACCTTGATGGCGTATAAATTCCTCGATTTCTTCGTCTCAGCCAACATGACCTTGCCGAAGTTACCTTTACCAAGGACAGCCAAGAAATTGAAATGGTCCAGCCCAATGCGTTGACCAGTTCCCGGGTCTGTTGCAAGTGGTAGTGGTTTCCTGGTTGGCACCGGGACACCAGAGCTGATCAGAGTGGAGGGTATTTCATGGGCTGCCGGCAGCTTTGGAGATGTCGTGCTCGGAGGATACGTGGGCTGTTGCATTTGAGCAGGAGAAGGTTGCTGGTACTGCTGGGGAGCAGGACGGGGCTGGTGCTGCTGTACTGCCGGTTGACTGGGGTAGTTGTTTACGTTCGCATACGCCGCGGGGTTGTACTTCGGCTGTGAGGGGACGTTATACCCCTGGCTAGCACCGTACGGATCATCCTGTGCATCCATGGCGCCACCCCCATAGCCAGCAACCCGACCCGAGGTGTAATCCGGCATTGATCCCGGACGAGAACCAGGGGAAGACACGGCTCCGCTCATAGCTGCCGATGCAGCGGCAGCGGCAGCACTCGAGCTGGAGGAAGTCCGATCCGGATAAGCGGGCCTCGAGCTCGAGGGGGATGTCTGGCTGGCATACATAGCTTTTGCGGCGTCGGTTGCCTCTTGAGAAGCTATGCTAGGCTGATAGGAAGGCGCCGCGTGAGGGCTGTAGGGTGAAGTGGGACCCTGCGTACTTGCGGGACTCGCCTTTCCTTGCCTGAGAGTCCTATCGGTCAAGGAGGTCCCCTTCTGTTGTCGCTGCTTTGTCGACCGTATATTATCCAAGATCTGGTTTGCAGTTGCCATGCTCATGCCACAGAAGTCTGGTACCAGGTGGACACAATGAGCGTGGGCCGTAAGACCACATTCTATAAATCTGTTAGCCAACCCTGAGTCGAGCCGCCAAGATCTGCTTGACCATACCAGAACATTTTCTGCAATTCTTCTTGCCGAAGGGTAGAATATAACCACAGTGACAACACCAGTTCGCTGTAACGTTGCTGAAAGGCGAAAACCTGTGGGGGATTCGGTGGTTGATCTTCTCTTCGTCTGGGTCGGTTTCGGCATTGGATTTGCTGATACATTTGGTGACAACACTTGAGTAACATTTTGTATGACAAGTGTATTTGCAGTCCTCGCACTGCATCCCGGCGGAATATTTAAGAAAGTCGCCGCAAAGAGCACATCGCATGATATTGTAGAATTGGTGCTGGACAAACTTATGCCCGTACATCTCGTGGACCTCTTCTTTGCGCTGTCGGATAGCTCCTTTACGCCCAAGTCCTAAGTCGACTGGTCGACGGTCTTTATTCTGCTTCATAAAGCTGAGAGTTAGATGGATGGAACCAGTGGGCTCCAGGTTGAACCACGCGTCGATCGGTTGGGAGGTAACTTGCGGAGCAGCTGCCTGAATACCCAAATTCTGCATTTGGTCAGGGTAGCCCGGAGAAGTCGGAGGAGTCCCGAACTGCGTCTGTTGCTGAGGGCTCATTGGGAACTGCGGCGGTGCCGCACCCTGCCCGCCCATTCTATCAGCAGAGACCCAGCCCGAGTTGCTCGTCTCTGCCTCGATCCTCTTTCGGCGCATTTCTTCGACAATGTCCGATATGCGCACCCATAACATAGCGATAGGAAGAGCGTGTGTCTCGGGCTTATCGTACACCGTAAGTTCGATCTCGTTTGCCTTATCAACCTCAATATTGTGGTATTCGCCTTCCCACCTGTCGTTTCGGGACACCTTCGTTCGTGCGACGATATTGTCTTCGACTTTGACGGCAACGAAGGTTTCGGGACCACGAGAGAACCGGCCGGTGCTAGCATGATCTACGTCCCTTACTTGGACAACCCGAATAGAGAGCTGTCCCGTTAATGGTTTCCGCAAGTTGGGCATGTTGATACTATCGTCTGTGAGAACAATTAGTTGGCGGGGAGGTCAAAAATCAAGTAGAATTAAAGAACATACCGTCAGGAGAGTCGGCCGACTCCATATCATCGATATGTAGCTCCTCGTATCTCTTCAGAGCCTGTTTTAACAACTGAATTTTCTGCTTGCTTTCGATGCGCCTGGCAGCAGCATCTGCTTTGCTCTTCCGGTCGCCTTCCATGCCGTAGAGCTGGACCATCTTCTCAACTCCCTTTAGGTACTGTTCCTCGACGTTTAGCTTAAACTGGATCTGAGACAGCATAAGTTGGATACGGGGACCAAGGTATGGAGTGTCATATTTGATGAGGTCTAGTGAGAGTTAAGGTCAGTTTATTGCGGCACAGAGAGACAAGCCGCGTCGAGATGTATGACGCACCTAATTTTGTAAAGTGTGGTCGCGGCTTGGGTATGGACGAACTCGGACCCGGGGGAGCATAAGGATGGCGCGGGGGCATCAGGTCGCCATGGCCACCAATCTGACTGTGGGAGAGAGAGCCATAAGAGCCCCTGTCTCCGGAGAACCCGGCTGCTGCGTTTTTGGGCGGAGGTGCTGGCGTGCCTTCACCCATATCTCCGCTTTCAGGGCGCCCAGACGGCGTAGGATCACCAATGTTCATGCTTTCCATGCCCTGTCCCATGCGCTTCATCTGCAGGTCGCGGAGCTTCTCCTCGAAGAACTGAATGTTCCTACGCGCCTCGCGCATCTGACTGTCGAGGCGTGATCGGACGCCATCATTGTTGGTCTGCTGTCGCATGGCATTGGCGCCATTGAGCAGGACCTTCTCCCTCTCTATTTTCTTGTAAATATTGGCCATAGCCTCGTCCTCGTTCATGATGGGGATGGGTTGCGCGTCGTCACGCGCGGGACCGGCTTGGTGAGACTTCTGTTTTTCTTCTTTCGAGAGAGACAGAGGGACGGGGAGAGGGGAGGTTTGAAGAAGAATGTCTTGATGGGGCCCGACCGGCGGATATCGTCCGGGAAAGCTCGATTATCTGGCAGGTGGGTTGAGGATGCAGGAGGTGGAGAAGCTGCCAAAAGAGAAAGGGGAAAATTCAAAGCTTGAGGACCAACCTCCTCTCTCAAGCTATGAGTGAAAGAAATAGGTGCTAGCGGGTTGGCATCCAGCACAACAGTAGTTTGTACCAGAGCCACTATATATGTCTTAGCGGTGATAGTGGTGATACTAGCAGAAGATGCAACAAAAGAAAAAGTGAAAATAGGCCGGAAGCACGACGGTGGGTCGGTCGTTCCTTGGATCGTCCTAGATGATGGTGAGGTACTTTCTGTAGTGGTGGTCAGAGGAACTTCGAATGAAGGACTCCAATACCAAGAATGTGCTGGGCAGTAATACCTGAGCAGGTAGCTGAGGGCAAAAGGACTTTGGGGACAATAGTGTACAATATGTAGGGCGTCCAAGACAATGAAGGTGATGGGTGATGTCGTCAAGCGACGAGTGGGTATAGGTAAGTATCAAATGGCGGGGTTTTGCTTTTGTGTCGCGCTTCCGCTTTTGATCAGCAAAATCCCAGTTATTGATTAATTCCAAAGTCGAAGGTGCCTTACCTAAACAATTCGTAGAGATATCTCATGTTGTAAGTGATCGATCTCTCAGTATCTCCATTAGGCTGATATTGATACCGTAGTAAATTATGTACAGGTAGGTTTATAGCAATGGAAGGCAGAAGTCGGTCTGTGTGGGGAATAAGAGAAAGGCATGTAGGTTATTTTGTTTTGTTGTCTCCCCTCCGTGAACCCAGGTTCTCAGAGCGGGCAACGCGGTTCTCGGTCTCTGTTGTTACGTCTTCTCATTCTTCAGGTGCAACGTAGAGGGGGAAAAGCCCTGGTACTTTGCATCTGGTTCAGGTTCTGATAACCCGATCCTTTGTCTAACGTGTGATCCGCACGGGTACAAAGGCACAGACACACCCGACACAGAAGAGACAGCATCTGGGGTCTACTCCGAGGAAGAGATGACCAATCAATAAACCAAACAGGTATCGGCAAGAGGACAATAAGACGGTGAATACGGTATTGTTAGTGTCCTACAGCCGCACACTCATAAGTGCCTATCAAATAATATGAGTTGCTTGTTTAGGTAGGTATGTGCTGGGCCATTGGCCACCACCAAAGAGCATACAGGATCACTAGATAGCGCCTATGTTAGTGATAGTTTAGTGCTATTTTCGATATCTGCTTACATACCCTAGACCTTGTAGATTACGTACATGCGCATGACTTCTATGATAAGAAGGGCAAGCCATCACTGGCGTGCCTCAGCCTCCTTTTCCCTTGTTTGGGTCTCCCGGATCGGACCATGCATTATGATTGATTCATCAGTGGTAATAACAAACTCTTTATATAACTTTAGGTACCTCTCGTAAATCCAGTTCTCCGAGCAAACTGTGAAAGTGGAGATGATAGACAGTCCCCAATATCCGTGGCCGAGGGACGCCACCTCAACCCCGCCAAACAAGCACGGGCCATATGGGGGCTTCGTTAGGTTTATGGAGCAGGATACATACCTAGATAGTTTCTATTGTTCTGACACTTTCTGGAGCTTCCTTGAACCAGATTCTTTTGCAACACTTGCGATCTGCCTAGGATAGATCTCCCGCCTTAAACCCCAAAAATTGGTCCTTATTTAATAACATGACGCCGTATTCAATTTGCTTTAGAGCCTGACGCTGCTTACCCGGAGGCTTTGAGGCACGAAAGCGCGGCTTTAGGAACGCAGATAGCCATTAGTTACTGCGAGATAATCGACTACAATCACCATACTGGCCACAACAAAGATCGAGCCAGACGAGCATATTCATCACCCCGATGTGCTACGAGTGTTCCATAAAGGGCCAATTATGAGGCATAGTCAGGGATATACGTGCGGAGAGCTGGAAAATTCGCTAGAAACCCTACGATTAGGGGAAACAGATAATGCCCTGGTGCTTACCAACGTAGGAACAAGTTGGATTGCGCCGACGACAGAAGCGATTCCCGCCATGACCTCGTGTTTTTCGTGTCTCCAGTGTTTCTATAATGGAATGACTCGAGTATAGGTCGTGTGGGATAATTATAGCCTGTATACGGTGAGCCAAGCCACTTTCTGGTCCCTGTTTGGAAGAACGGGAGACGAGTCCAGGCCCAGGGTTTCTACGCATCAAGGAAACATACATCCATCAACTAGACGGTCGCTCTTCACATGCATTCGAGATTCCCAAGGCGAGGTAGCCGAGGGAAACAGAGTTCTGGTTCGCAAACTGTTAGTGGTTTTTTATAGTTCTGATTCGCACTACCTACTTAGGTAGAGTAATAATATAAAACCCTATGAGGGACCCTGATTCTGGGGACGCGTGCTATTTAAGTTATTTGAGGGTTCGATGCGGAAGCGTGGACGCTAGACGTTTTTTTCTCCACACGAACGACAAGCGCAACCACGAGATCGGAACCTGGTGCCGAGCGAAACTCTCAAAAATTCACCCGGGGTTTATTAGTCTTCTGACGTAATCTAGCTACCTACATAAGGAGTGGCTTTCATTGCAAGCATATGCTTCATATGTAGGATGCTTTGCGCTATGGACTGAGAGGCATAGGTCGGGGTCATCACGGCGAAACGGCATGAGTTGTGATACTACCATTTCCTCAAAATGCAGCTAACTACATAAGACATTACAGTAGACTCTGTCACATCAGATTACAGCGACCGAGCCACGTATGCTCAATGACAAAGTCGAGTAGATGATTAGGGGTATCTTGAAATTACCACTAGCGGCTGACAAGGCCTCATATCGCTGTCGAGATATCTAACGTTGGCTGCGTATACCATAAACGCGTCCCCGTACAATACCACGCTGCGCTAACACTATACATTAACAACTCCAGTCAAAGCAAGTCTCCTGGCTACTGGCCACTGGCCGCCGGCGGGGCAGGTGTAATTTGGTCAGCGCCTGATCCCGACGGCCCTGGCAACGGCGTTGGCTGGCTCGGCCATACCGGTGACGGAGCCGCGGGGCTCGGAACCCGCGCGGGAGCTTGAGGAACGCCGGGTGCGTAAAAGCCGGTGAGGTTCTGGTAGTTCTGCGGCGGGGCGGGGAACGGAGTCATAGCCACTGGCTGCGGGGGTGCGGGAGAGTACGAGGCCGGCACTATGCCGAATCCCTGTCCCGGCACCCCGCACGAGGCGTTGCCAGGGTGCACGAAAGCGACCCCGGCAGGCTTGAGCCGGTTGCGCTGGTGCGTATCTATACACGCGAGAACGAAGAGGACGAAGTGGTTAATTAAGGCGAGACACCACATCGAAAACATCGCGCGCAAGCACGGGATGTAAAAATCCTTCGTGTACGGACCATTGTTGTAGTAATAAGCCTCGCAGTAGTTGGAGGAGTAATAGGAGGAGTAGCTGTCCTCATCGTCATCCGCATTGCAAAGCGCAATCATCCTCGTCGTAGTCATAGCAACTATCAGCGTTAGGAAAATCCCGAGGGCGCACGCTAGCCAGAGGCAGAGATGCATCGCGATATGGGCACCCGGATGGATACCGCGGCGAATGTCGCTACCCTTACGCGATCTAATGAAGTAGGTAGTGAGCTCGGCGCCGTTCCACAGCAGGGCGACTACGGTGATGGGCGCCGCGTACAGAGCAGTTGCCCTGGCGTTACCTCCCTCCACCAAGAACACGAGGGACAGCGACAAAATAACGACAGCCCAGCACAAGGAGAGACCAGTCAGGACTAATTTAGAAATGGTCCACGGCTTGCTGTACGGCGGCAAGACCCGAACTGCTTGCGGGTACTGAACCGGTCCGGGTTGATAGGGGTATGGCGAGTAGGGAAGCTGGCGTTGATGGTATGGTTGCGGCAGGGGTTGCTGTGCGGTCTGCATAGGCGGAGTCCCCATTCCGGCCTGAGGAGCAGCTGATGGTGACTGCGAGCGCGCAATAGGTTCTTGAACCCGACCTGGCGCAGTAGTGGCCGCCATATCAGCATCCCGCGTCGGATCAAAATTCGCCTTTTCATGCTCCTCCTGCGCTTCGTTCGTCGGGCGCAGATCCTCCTGCGCCATTGTTAATGCCAATCTTCTTGAATGCAGACTTCCTCAAGTCCTGCCTAAGTCCTGCTCACACGGGACAGCAGGAAACCAATCAATATAGAGTATTAGTTGCAATAGCTCGGGGTGGCTTTTCGGGACACAAAACGAGTGGAAGTCAAGATGTAAATTGAAAAGCGAACGACAACAGCGAGGATAGGGTAAAAAAAGAAGTTGTAATCAAGCACGGGAGGGAAAAGAACAGGCACACGACACCTGTCCGAAAATTTCATTGTTGCCTTGCACTTAATACCATGGGTAGGATCGCTTAAGGCATCGTCGTCCATGGGTGAACCAGTGGACCGCTGGTCTAACCCCTGACAAAGACTGGCCTAGCCCATGGCAAATAAGTAAGCGCCAAAGCTGTTGGCTATTTATACCCTAGCTCATATCACGACGTTCGGAGGCATTTGATATTTGAAAAGGAGAGTGTGGTTCTTGAATCGAGTGCTGTCCCTTGAGAAGTCGAGATACAGGATGTTGTTGAGTTACCACTCGGTGCTCATGGTATGTATGACTTTAGAGGTTAGAGGTAAGAAGCGCTTATGCAATGATAGCATTATGTATCAATTGGAGCCTAAGATAAAGCTGCTTATCTCAGTTCCACTCTAGCACGCTAAGATCGTCACCCAGCTCTAGTTCTACATAAGTGCACTCCCAGCCGCGTCGCGTTCTTTGGGGGTATCTTGAGGTTGTCTGCTTCGTTTATGGGTTTCAGCCTTGTCTTAGTTGGATACCATGTCATGCACTTCGAGCTTTTTTGGGGGCAATTGATTAACGACTTACCGCATTGATATTGAGATGCAAACCTGTCCCACCACTCAACACTCCATTGAATACATGCGATGACAAAAGAACCAGCCTCAGGCACTTCCCGCCCAAAGCGAACTCGCCATCCCGTGGAACAGAACGAAGCTCCTGCCCCAAGTTCCGATGTCGTATCTGCAGTCAAGAGACGCCGTCTTAATGGCGCCAAGCCTACACCCGCACCACCGGTAACGGCATCATCATCTACCTCGAACGGACTCAAGGTTAGCAGTCGAGGGAGTTCTAAGAGCAAATCCATCGGCAAACAGAAGCAGGGTACCGATACTATCTACGACCGTCTCCCGGGGTCTAGCGAGAATGAAATAGGGAATAACGCTCTGCCCTTGCAGGGCACTCCAGCGATCAAATACTCGGCATTAGGTCTTAAGCCCCCACAGAGCCAGCCTCTGCCGGAACCCAAGAACATATACGATGTGCCAGAAGACGAAGATGATCTCAATGTCCGAAAGTCAGGCGATGATTATAGTAAGAGCCAAGAACCGAAACCCCCGAAAAGAAGAGCGGGTAATGGCGCGCCTGGAACCGCTTCAAGGAACGGAGTCTCGGCATTAGCGAACTCGCCTCAAAGCAAACGCGGTACTACGGCTACAGCCTTCGAGCATACAAATGCGGAGGGAGACAATGATAACCGGCCGAGGCGACGCGGTCGGCCTCCGAAGAACCAAGGCAAAACGGGGCTGCCGACCTCTGTTAAGGAACCGATTGCTGCCCGACTTGCAAATTCTGTAGTGGACTCGCCGTCTCGTCAAGACGCAGGCATGTTGAAGGGAATTCTGTCACCGCAGAAGAAACGAGCTGGCCGACCTCAAAAGAGCGTTGCATTTCACGGCGATGGAGATACGCGAGACACCGAAGTCTATTTTGAGGACTTACCGTCCAAGCCGAAAAGCTCGGAAGTATCAAAGAAATCAAGTAGGGTACAGGTGGGAGTGGAACAGGCGTCTGAGGAAGACGGAAGCGGCGACGAGGGCAGCGAAAATGATGAAGTCTGCGCCGTCTGCTCGAAACCGGACTCTGAACCACCAAACGAAATTATTTTCTGCGATAGCTGTGACATGGCGGTCCACCAGAAATGCTATGGCGTCCCTGTCATCCCGGAAGGTGATTGGATTTGCAGAAGTTGCTCGCAAGAGGATGCCACGTCTGGGACTAAACCAACTTCCGGGACCCAAGAACCATCAGTTGTTCAATCCGCTGAGACGCCGAACGTGCCAAATTTCGAGCAGCATCTTCACACTATGCAGCGGGTGCTACTGGACCGCTGCTGTGGAAACCGCCGCATAAAACTACGGGGACAAAGTGAGGCTTATGAAAAGGCATTCCAGCTTGTAGAGCAAACTGTCCTGGCTGGCGAGGGTAACTCCATGATGGTTATCGGTGCACGAGGATGTGGCAAAACAACCGTATGGCTCCTTTTCAAACGTGGTAAACCAATACTAAACACACATTTCAGATGGTAGAAACTGTCATATCAGAACTTGCCGCCGAACACAAGGATGAATTCCATGTTGTTCGTCTGAATGGGTTCACCCATACCGATGACAAGATCGCGTTGAAGGACATATGGCGTCAACTGGGAAGGGAAATGGATCTCGAGGACGAGCTGGTCAACAAAGTAAGCCCGACCCCCACTTGATAACTAAAACAAAATTCTAAATGAATATAGACGAGCAACTACGCGGATACCATGGCTTCCCTACTAGCTCTCCTCTCGCACCCCGCGGAGATCACGGGGGCCGAAGAAGGGGTGACGTCAAAATCGGTCGTCTTCATTATTGATGAGTTTGACTTGTTCGCTACACATGCCCGTCAAACATTGTTATATAACCTGTTTGACATTGCTCAAGCTAGAAAGGCACCCATCGCAGTGCTCGGTTTGACGACTAGGATCGATGTGGTTGAAAGTCTAGAAAAGAGGGTAAAGAGTCGTTTTAGCCACAGATATGTCTACATATCTCTACCAAAGACCCTGCAAGCGTACTGGGACGTCTGTCGGCAAGGTCTGTCAGTTGATGAAGAGGACCTCGAAGTGGAAGGTTTCGACACCAGATTGAAAGGTCTCAGCGAGTTCCACGACTATTGGGAAAAGAAAATCGAGGTATGTTTTGCACCCTGGACCTGAGGTTTAGTCTTTTATTTAACACCTTTCAGGCCTTACGTAAGACACCTGAGTTCGAGGACCACCTGGAATATCTCTACTACACGTCTAAATCTGTACCGGCTTTCCTAACTTCATGCGTCCTCCCTCTGTCAACATTATCACCATCTTCGCTTGAACTGAAATTCGTTCCGTCGGCTGGATATGCCCCCCTTGAGCCATCAGATTCAAGACTGCATCTCCTTGCCGCGCTGTCAGACCTGGAACTGGCGCTGCTCATATCAGCAGCCCGCCTGGACATTGTAGCGCATACGGATACCATCAATTTCTCAATGGCGTATGACGAATATACTTCTCAGATGGGGAAGCAGAGGGTGCAGTCATCTTCGTCAGGCGTGTTGGCACTTGGTGCCGCGGCCAGGAGTTGGGGCCGAGGCACAGCTGCAGTGGCCTGGGAACGTCTCGTCTCCCTCGGCCTGCTTATCCCAGCCGGAATTGGGGGAAGAGGCAATGCTGCGCATGGCGGATTAGAAGGCAAAATGTGGAAGCTCGACGTTGCGCTGGAAGAAATACCGGCGGCTGTCGAGTTACCCGGCTCACTGGCGAAATGGTGCACCCAGATCTAGCCGGTTTCCTTCCGACCACCCTATACCGGATAATGTACGCGACCAAGCAAAGCATCTCTATAGCTTCCGGTCTATTAGACGAGCCATGCCGTTGCATCATAGCCTGCAGCTGCACGTAGAATCTACGACTCATGGGCCAACAGACATCAGATCGTATGCCGGAGTAGAAACTATCCGAGACTTTGACCAGCCCATCGTAAGATGAGATGCACCCCACTCATTCCATAATAAGATCGTGGCTTAGGCTGCTCCTTTTTCAACTAGTGAAGCCGAGCCAAGCCTCCTTCCTTCCTCCCTGAAGTCTCGAGACTGCATGGCCTTGGGCTCCGATGCAAGGAGTCGTGGCGGTGATGCCAAGAACACCAGCCAACTAAGCCAATAGCAACCTTCAGCCACTCCCATTCGCCTAAACCGTCAACGCATCACGAGACTTTGTCATTGCACTGTCCTTTCGGTGGTTAATTTAACGACATGTGTAAAGCGCAACCTGTTCTCAACGTGGATATGAAGAGGCTCTAGGATATGCAGACAGCTACTCGTTTCCTTGTGTAGATTTACTCTTTCTTGTTGACCTTCCTACCTTCATGCACATCTGACGCCCCATCGTCTGTCTTTTCCCTGTTGTTCCATCCCCGGCGCGCACGTACCAGCCGCACAGAGTAGGCTTTGATCTCTCACGAACGCGGCGTCACCGGCCATGTCGAAACGCACGACATTCACGACGGTCTCGCCGCTGCCGCCGGACATTACCAAGCGCGAGGTGGTGCTCGAGTTCCTGCACGACCACGAGCAGATGATCGACGCCAACCCGCTGGTCGTGGAGCGGCACCCGATCGTGGCCCCGGCACACGCGCCCGCCGACGAGCGCGCCTGGTGCGCCTGGTGGGGCATCACCGACAGGATCGCCTATCTGCCTGGCGGGGTCTTCACGAGCGAAGTCACCTACGAGGCCGCCTTCAACGACCTGCCCGACGGCCTGCAAACTCACGTCTACGCGCCCCTGGGCACCGACATCCGCGGCCGCTGGAGCCTCGCCGGCACCCTGCCCGGCGAGGGGGAGCCCGTCGTCCCCGTCGAGATGGGCATCGGCGCCCCCGCACAGGGCCTCTATATCCGTGAGGTTTGTTCGACGCCCACCCAATGCGGCGGCCCCGACCCCCCACCCGAGGATTTTGAAAACTGACGATTGCATGCTCTCCCCCCCGCACCAGGACGTCGACCTACGCTGCAACGTCCTTATGACCTCGCTCGTGAAGAAGTCGCTCCAGAAGGCGCACGCAGTGATTATCGAGCGCCTTATAGAGAAGGCTAGGAAGGTCACCGCGGCAAGTCTCAACGGAAATATGAGCATAGCGCACAGTACCGCGTAGATCATTTGGCAGCGGTAACCACGGATATATGTATGAACTTGGATACTCGGCGGCATCGAAGTCCTTTGCACGCGATGCCCTTGCCGGATACACCAGGGGTGGCTCGAGGTCCGCGCCGCCTTGTGCCATCCATGACTCCTGGCATTTTTGAACGGCCAAGGTCACATCAGCGCCGGCAGAGGTGTCAGCAGCAAGTCGTTCAGACTTCGCATGCGCTGGACGGTCAGCAACCACGACACAAGGTTAAAATAGTAAGACTGGTATACAGTATGGTTATGGAATGGCTATGACGAAGCAGGCAATAAGACGCTGCGGGCGTGGGAGCCTGCTTATAAAAGGAGGTACCCGACAATAGCACGTCTCGGCAGAGTATGACCTTTTAGGGTCTATGGGAACTGTGATACGCATCTGTCAGTGTCGTGGCGACGCGAGGGGTGTCGGAGGACTTGATAGCGGTCGAATATCGGCCTTGGGAAAGACGGAGCAATGATTTCACGGCATTCAGACATTTATATATCATGTTTCCGTCACGGATTTCGAGCCTTGAAGGCACACGCTCACAGTAGTCTATGGACTGGGTTCAATCCAACCCTAGTCGTCCATTATATACAAGTATTGGTACATGAGTCGCCGAGGGACACAACAGTAGGTAAGTAATACACCGATCCACACTTTAACCGCTTTACCCTATAACCCTAGTATAAGCCTGCCTTGAATAGGTATATAGGCGTCTCAGGTATTACGTGTTAGGCGGGAGGCAGGGGGTCCTGGGATCCACGCCGGGGTGTAGTCAGTATGTCGTAGCCCCTCGCCTCCTCCTGCCACTTGTGGACCTCGTAGACTTGATATTCGTTTACCTCGGCCAGAATTCGACATTGACGGGCAGAACGTTGGGAGGGTAGTATAGACGCCACTCGTAATCAGATGTGGGCCGAAACCGTACGGGAACGCATCGGGGGCAGGCACACCGGGCATCAACAGTTGATTTTTCAGTGATCCAGCCGGCCGCAACGGGGTCGGGGAGGTTGGGATGCCCGCCCTGGCCGTGCTGAACATTCGAGGCTACCGTCTTCGTCCTCCCTTCGAAATATTTCCAGTCATCGTGGAGCAATTTCAGAGTGAACCTCGCGTCGACGTCACTGCTTGGTATTATGAAGGGTAGTGGGGTGGGCTGCCACCTGTTGGGTATCGGGTCGGGTATGTAAGGGGTGCCGAGCCTCATCCAGACCCAGCGAGTGTGGGAGGTTATACCGCTGGTGTTGAACTTGGGGCCAGTGGCACCGTATCGTAGCATCACGCCTTTGAAGTGCGTGACGACCTGGTAATGCTCCCTCTTGTCCGCGTCAGTCACAGGCATGAGTTGGCCGTGGAGCATGCCGTGAAGCCAGGATCCGTACACCTCGCGGTCATAAACCCCGTGAGCTGCATTGTCATTTCCTGCTGGGCGAAATTTGGTCTGAGGAATAAAGATCACCTCTTTCTGGAAATAGTCGGCGATGACCTTCATCATCCCCCTGAAGCTACTGTACATAAGAGGTCCGGCATCTACTCTGTTCTCGTGTAGCGCGCTCTCAGGGTACTCACTGCGCACGAAACTAATGTCAGCTGATGCTACAGCAATATTGTCCCCGTAAGTCCTAACCAAAGCCGGCTTGCGGAGGGCCGGCGGGTGGTTTTCCTAACTGCCTAACGAGGGGATATAATGCTGACAAAGTCTAGAAACATACTCTTTCCCTACTCGCGAGTAATGCCGGGGATGCGCGTTTCGATCTTCAAGCTGGACTGGCGTTCTAAGTGCACGTATGTCGACGACTATCGTGGCTGGCATGGTGGATTACATCGTTGAAATAACACCAGATGTGATACTTCCTCGCAAGCCACGGCCCTCGACGCCATAGGAACGGATCGAAACAGCTAGGGTGATCAGCAGAGCGCTCTCTAGCGAGATATGGCTAGCAGGATAATGCTCGCTACAGGGCGTATCACAGGGAATTCCCGTCTCACTCGAAGTCATGTGTATTAAACGAGGGATGAAGCCTTAGCCGTCGAGTGGCTTCTTCAAACCTCCATCGCCAAAACCATCGGCCATAAAAAGAAGGGCGGGTTAGCGGATGCTCCCAGGGTGCTCTTACTCCTACAGAGGTCCAGGAGAGGGAATATACGTGCGCGGAACAAGCTTACACACCCATACTAGCCTCAGGCTCTGCAAGGTTCTACCACGATTCCAGCGCAGTTGCCTTACCGAACGCCTTAAGAGTTGCATATCGCGGTACTGGATTTTTAAGATGGCGAGTTGACCCCTGCTAGCATTGATATGTGCGGTTATCGCGGGGAAGGGCAGCGGCGCCGGGACATTCGCCCAAGGAACAGCGCTATCAGATGCATCGCCGTTCACCGGGATAATTGGCTCGCCGAGGCACGGCTCAAATACTCAAACCGAAACCGCCGGAGGGTGCGTGCCGCCATCATTACCTTTTTCATCCTCCATCGGGTTTCCCACAGGCTCGCAAGTTCACTAGCAGGCGGCCTGAGACCTCCTCGAGTAGTCCGGCCAGGTAGTCACGGATCTGCTGGATATTGGGCTTTGGACGAGCAGGAACGGCTGCAGTCGACGCAAGTCCAATGGTATGCCGGGCTGTCTGGATGTCGCCATAGTCGAGGATCGTTCTATTGTCAGATAAGCGTCCGAGGTTAGGATCCAGGATAAGGACGGCGCCGCCAGGAACCGGACCGGGCACGGCCTTGGCATCCCGTTGCGCAAAATAGGGTAGGGTAGTGCGTTCATCAGAAGAAACAGAAAATACGAGTTGAATTGTATAGCATATTGAGCTGATTGTCGCCGGTAAAATTACAAGATCTCCAGATAGGCCATGACTACAATTTCATTACAAACGTATGGGTCCAATGGAGATTCCTAGTGCAGCGCCAGAGGCTCGCGTCTTCGCACCGAAGGCACCTTTGTCCAGAGACATAAGTATGGATGTTTTTATACTAGGAGTATAAAACATATCGTCGGAAAGACCTCAAGGCCGGCACGTAAATGTTGGACTGGTAAGTAGGGCTGCGAGTCTCTAACCACCCTCAAAGACATTGATATCTGCGCCGCAATACCTATAGCTGGAAAGCCAACCCTTAGACGATAAATAGCTAACCATCGCAGACGGTGTTGGGGAGTACGAGACCGTCTTACGAACAAGGAGTCGCGGACTAAGCCGGCCAGCTAAATCAAATGAGAACCCCGTAATACATATAGACATTGTACAGAAGTCAGAAAGGTTGTGATCATAGACACGAGAATGGCAGATGCTCACGCTGTGTTGTCGATCTGCCTCGGACTTGGAAAATATCTATTAATTAAAGAATCGACGTATATGATAGCATGAAGCCTTAAAACGAACACCTCGGACCCCGGTCCCCATCTGCAATTATTCATGAACCCCTGAACCAAACCAACTCTCAACCCGTCCGTCCAATTCACGCTCTCACACTCAAGACTGCCCGGACTCCCTCACAGCGCAGCGAGCCCCAAGAGCGCGGCAGCGAGCAGGCCCAGGACGCCGCTGCTCCTCTGGCCGGCGTCCGCGCCCGAGATCTGGATGCCGGGCGACACGGAGGGGGGCACCGGCGCCGCCTTGGGCGCGGCCCCGCGGCCCCGCGGCCCTGGGCCGGCGGTGCCGCGGGCGGCGCGGGCTGGAACGGCGGGGGCGGCGGGAGCGGCGGCTGCGAGGGGCGCGTAGGCACGGGGCCCACGACGCCCGGGGGGCAGAGGGACGAGATGAGGGTGGGTACGATCTGCGTGGTTTTATCTCATCGTTAGTTTTGCTTCCTTTCTGCGTTTTGATTTCTTTTTTTCGTAGGCCGGACTAAAGTGGTGTGAAAGGGGGGTAGCGGATTTGGAGAGGGAGCGGGACAGGGCGGGCGCGGGAGAGCTAGCGAGCTAGCTATGGTAGGTAGGTAGGGACGGAGGTAGGGGCGATGACTTTGTGGAACCCGGAAACTTACGCTGGTGACGGTGCAGGGGCAGTTGGTCACGACGAGGGTCTGGAAGGGCACGGAGGCTGTGTACTCGCAGTCGTCGAAGGTGAGGACGGTGGGCGTGGGGCAGGCGGTGGTGAGCTCGTCGACAACGACCGTCTTGGTGACGGTCGTGTTGTACCAGCTCCAGACGGGGGACGCCGCCGGGACCGGGATCGGGGCCGAGCCGTTGACGATGGGCAGCACCGAGTTGAGCGGCGCGCGCGTCACCGTTGGCGACGGCGACATCGGCTGCTCCATCGGCATGTCCTGGGCCATGGCGCCGTTGGCGACGACGAAGGCGAGGGCGCTGAGCGCGATGGCGGCGTTCTTGCAGTTGTTGTGATACATCGGCACGATGAGAGGAGAACGAGCGACTGCTACTAATAGCACAACGTGGGTGAACGAACGGACTCAGGGGAGCGGGGGAAAAGGGGGAGAAGGTCTGTCTTTCCAGCAAACGCGGTGATGGTGGTGATGTGGTGGTTGCTTGCTTCAAGAAAACGGAGGCGGAAAAGAATGAAGGAAGGTAGGCGGGTTCGAACCGAGAGAGACGGCGGTGGCCCTTAAGAAGGCAAGAAGGCACGTAGGCCGGGAGACGTGGGCTCGCGTTGGGGAAGAATCTGTAATAAGACAGACGGTGCCCGGGGTCGACCAATGGAGGCTCGGGGAAACGCAGGTCAAACAAAACAAATCAGCCATTTGGCGGTGCTTCCCCTTGACCGACCTGGAATGCGCTAGGCGACTCGAGACTGTCTCTCCATTCCATCCCCCATCCCTTCGGCGGGACCGGAAACGGTCTGCACACACATGTTGGAAGGACCGTTAATTTCACCAGAGTAATATCAGAGATAGCTCGTAGTCTGATTTGGATTTTCATTTCGGAAATCACGGCCGACTGTCGGCCTGATCTAAAATAGGAGGGTTCATAAGTACGGGTCGCCCCAATGTTCGCCGAACGCATCTATCCTGCTCGACCGCCATGGCAAAGCTGATGATGGTAGCTTGTGCTGACAAATGGAATAACTTCAGCGCTCTGCAGCACTCACCCATTTTTGCAGAGCGGAAAACCCGCTGTAGAATTTATACATTGCGAGATGATGCCCCCCACCGGAATGCCTGTTAAACAACCGACTCTACCAGCGGCTCTTAATGCTGCTTCCTCTCCGTCCAACAGTGATCGAAGGTCGACACCGGCGGAAAATGCTTTCAAAATAACCAACACCCCTCTCCACACCAAACCATATACACACCGCGGCCCCGGCCCGCCTCACGCAACAAAGCTATAGAATTTGCGGATAAGCCAATCGATTATTCTTATTGTTCGAACACCGATCGAGGAGTGTCGTCTATGCTGGTTTATCTTTGCAACGTCATTGATGTTAGTGGGGGAAATGATATCTTCGGTTGTAAATGATGAAACATAGTAGTTCCTCCTACTCGACTCCGCTTCGAGGCACCTGTATTGGCGAAACAGAATACCCCCGTAAAGTGTTGGGGACATTATGAAAGGTTGGTGGTCTTCATAGATGCCGGAACACTTTGTACTAGCTGTATGGCAAGAGGATTCTCTTGCGGGATGTCGACCCGATAAGTCTATTCTTTCCGTTTTACTTGCGGTTAGATCTGCTTTGGCTTCGTTCGGGAACACGACCATTGCCAGCAGCGATTGCATCGAAATCGTAGTGCTTCAATGTACTCTCGTATTTAGCGTTCCGCAAGAATTTCGGGACCGAGTCCTGCGAGTATCATTAGTAAGGGATAGTTGGACTTTGTCACTGGTCCAGAACTCACACTGGCCATCAACTTGAAGACAGCATTCTGAGCGTCCTCAAAAAGTGCAGTCACCTCGTGCAGAGTGTCAATCATGGCGACGTCCTGGCCAACCGCCTTCGTCATACGAGTGGCTAGGTTGTTCCGCAACTGGTGGTCAATGTTCAGCTCGCAGGGTGAGCCGGGGGCAAGGAACGCGTTGTAGATACCATATGCTTGCGCCATGATCTCTTTGATGCCATCCATCGACGTCGCGTTAGGGTTCTTCTGAGCCGAGCGGATAGCTGAACGGCAGCTGCGAACAAATTCGTCGACATCCAGGTAGAACGACAGGTTTTCTTCGCAATGAGTCTCCCGCAAGTTCTCCCGGAACAGTAACCGCAGAGCCGCGTCGCTCAATATCTTGTCCAGACGCTGCGTATTCGAATCCCTGGGGACACCAATACCAGAGCGAGATGCCGACAGGCCTTCGCTTTCAGACGTGCGGCCCCTGGTTCCTCCTCCGTTCAGTATGTCCTTTCCGGCGGCCGTTAATTGATATATCGCATTCTTCGTAGGTTGAAACAAGGCGGCCGACGGGGACGTCGCTATATAAGCCCGGTCTTGCTGGACCGCCTCCATTATACCATATTCGACAAAAAGTGATCCCATTTCGTACGTCTCGCGCCGCTCGACAGTGGTACAGCAATCCATCAACCAGTCCGAGACGGCCTTGCCAGTAAAGGTATCCTTGTACGTCTTCCCACCGATCTTGCGTTCGCTGGCGATCTTGACACCCGTAAGTCCATCCCGGTATTCGCTCAAAGATTCCGAATCTGCGGCGCTGACGGTCGACTTGACATTGAGGCCATTAACCCCCAGCAACCTCCTGAAGACCACTTCTAGGGTCCCCCGGTCCATCACCAGTTTGTCTGTCATCGGATCTCTTTCCAATATGCACAGCTGGCATGTTCCGAGCGCAATTAGATCGCCTATCTGCCGTTGCTGAATGCCGTTTCTCGAACAGAAGCGGTCCAAAACGGTTAATCCCTTGGCTGTTAGCTGCCACACAGAACCCTTCATCGTGTATGTCGGCTGCAATTTGCCGTCCGCAGATTCGATGAACCTAGCGTCTAGAAACCTTTGACATATTGAACGGGCCATATCTTTAGCCATTGAGAAGGTAGTAGTGGTCGTAGTCGTCACGATGCGAGAGGGATCCTTAGGGTCCGGCATACGATTCGACTGCGAAAATTTGAGGGAACCGAGGTTGTTAATGGCATCTTCCGACATAAACGTATGTTCCACTCTCGTTAATCGGACTCGGTGGGCGCCCAGTGGGAGCAAGCTAACAATTAACGTCGAGAAAAGATCTTTGAAGTCCTTTAAATGCGAATTAGCGACAGCCCCAAGGGGGAAGCAGGGAAGAGCAGGGGTGCAGAGTAATGGCATCTTCGAAGTGGTGGTGGGAAAAGAGGGGGGAAGGGGGGGGGGGGGGGGGTTGGCAGCCCGCAATCCCACCACACCCCACCGCTGCCCG